>QFET01000687.1:0-14623 GCA_003316355.1 Tuber calosporum | reverse complement strand
CTTTCCCAGAGCACGTGTATAGGGTCTCAGGAGGGGAGGGTAGAGGGCTGTGTCTGTATGGGGTTTGTGAGCTGTGGCTTTGGCTTAGAGCATCCTCGTCGGGCGACGTACCATGTGTTCACCTGTGAGCATGGTTGGTCTGGTAAATCGATGATAAGGACAATTTGAGGTTCTCGCCGTCCATGGTCCGCCTAGCGTTTAATAATAATTTAGGTTGAATGTGGCGTGATGCATTATATCTAAATGTTTTCTTCCGGCAAGAAGTCAATGCTGGTTGGATCTCCGGCTGGAAACATAGGGAGGGGATTGTGAGGTGTGTAGTCCTGCGATTCTCGTAATCGTATAGTTCCGGAAACCAAATTGAGGGTTTCCCTAGAGAGTATTGGGCGATATTAGGATTTTTAGTACTCAAGTATACCAGAGGGGGGCATACAGGCTAATTTAGGTATCCCGAGCGTCCGCCCCCACTGCAAAGCCTTGCGGACGCCCTACTCCCACATATCTTCTGGCTAATGGCTGGCCCATGCGCATTATTGCACGATGTATCATTTCCCATCTCCATTGGCAGCACGGATGTACCGTGATAGGCCCAGGAATAACTACGCGACTGCCAGCCATCGGATATCCTAAACCAAGTTTCACACGCAATGCTGACAAAATGCGAGCTTCCGACTATTTTTGGTTTTTCCCTTCCCGAGAGTCGAGCTGCCGGACTGGGAGAATACGTTATCATATCGGTTGTATTTTTTTTGGTGAGCTGGTGCGAACATTTCACCGGTCTGAAGGCAAAGAAGGCGCTAGAATCTGTTAGATACTAGTTCACGGATAGGCACCAGTACTTCAAAGGGCACAGAAGGCAACGTGTGACAAGTCAAAATCAGAATCACTTCTATTTTCCCGGTAACCCTTCCGAACGGTTGGGCGTTTCCGTATCATATTAACGGTAACGTGAGCTATAGGGAAGGGTTGGGAGATGAAGATGCAGACGGGAACCAAACATGACAAACGGAAACAGGCCGCAGAAGAAAACCGGTGTGCGCATGATTGAAGCGAAGCTTCCGCAGGAGGTGTGGGGGCACTGCTTTTGTGGTAGGGCTAGAATTGAGAGAAGTGGAGTTCGGATAGGCTATTGGTAAAGCAATAACTACCTCCGGGTGCATTACCCGCACCTAGGACCAGGGGATGCCCTTGAGAAACAATTGAGCATCGGGTACAATCTCTATGGAAAACCACACTTGACGTCGAGTGATAGGGCATGATCTGGACGGTGGTAACTCACTCGACGCGCGATCCCCCAAGAAACATGCCCATCCTCACAAGGTGAACTGACTCCTCGCATTGCATTCGTTTGTCTAGTGTTAGGATGCTCTGAAAACCCGTGATGTGTGCGCTTGAAACGGTAACTTGCGTAGGTCTGGGTAGAGGACTCGAGAGCTTTAGCGTTGTTTTTCTAGCCTAGCCGACCGCTATTTCGCGTGAGATCCGGGCATCGATGGCATGCGGAAATAGAAGAAGCTTGGGTGTCGCCAGCGTCGAGGTTTAGTCGTGTCGCTGTCGAATTTAGAATGTTGGCTGTCCGGGCGCGGTCCATGGAGGCCAGGAATCTGGAGGATCAAAGCAAAAACAGGTGAAACTTGCTATCTCTTAGCACCAAAAGGTCTGGTGTTGGCTTGCCTCTGTCGAGCATGCTTCTTCGCGTCCATTTCTCCTCGCGGCTACTGTATTGTGAAAGCAAGGAGGTAGGGCTAGCTGAGGTGTTCGGTCAGTGAACTATTACCCCCCATTCCACCGCCCTTCCCACGGGTTTTTGGTAAGTAGAGTAGTGCACGGAAGTCGTTCTGCACGTAGGATTTCGTCAGTCGAGCTTGAGGCACCTCTCCAAGAACGTGTTCGGTGCGGTTTAGTTTTCTCCAGACGGCTGTCAGGGGCGGTTTTGGGGGAGGAGTTAGGAGGGGAATACGCCTGTCTTCGTCGACCCGTAGCCGATTTTGGCTTCGGCTTTTGGTACCTTTCTTCGCAGAGGGCTTTAGGTATTCGATGTGACCTGGTGTTCTAAGGTAAGGGGCTTGTGAAGATGGTAACTGAACAGGCTGAGGCTGCGGGCGGGAGCGAGAAACAAAGGAATGGACGAAGGAAAAGAGGAAAAGAGGAACAGAGTATACAAGAAATGGATGAAGAGTGATGAAAAATGTGCTCATATGATGAATTTCCGCCTCCCGTAGAATAGAACTAGCCCAAGCTCTGTATCCTCGACCATTGCCATCGAGTTTCGAAGTTTAGGACAAGGTCGCTGAACCGTGATGTTGACTTCTAGAGAATGTTAGTATAGAAAAGCCTATCCTAGACTATTATCAGCATCAGTGTTGAACCCAAAGGCACCGGGCGAGTCAGCCAAACTCCCATTCTAACACTTCGTAAATCAGTCAGCTTTCCTCTCCCCAAGGCCTGGCTTCACTGTGAAAACGACTCCCAACTTCCAGGAAAATCTTGACATCACCAACCTTTCCCTCTCCTCTCCAACAACGAGCCACTCTCAACGCGTCCGAGAAACGCCACACTGGAAAGCACTCCCTCTCCCTCCTCTCCCCCTTCCTCACCTACCTACCCTCCCTCTCTCCATTCCCCAACCTCACTCACCTACGGCCAATTCTTCAACCGGCCGTGCGCACCCATACCGACTACCCGTAACTCAACCCGCCTAATTACAGGTCACTTTCCCTCCCATTGGATAGGGTTCCGAGACCCTTTGATCCTGGAACAAATCGCTAGGCATCGGGCTTGTAACCGGCATATCGTGTTTCTTTTGAGTCTCGTTGGCCAGGATGTGATATACGGTTTCTTTTGAGTAGGTCACAGGCGTCACATACTTTCCGTGGGTGTATAAAAGGGTCATTAGGGAGCCGGGAAGGTAACGGTAAATGAGTCTTGACATGATTGCTTGTGATTGGATGAACGAGGAGAATGGAGGAAAGGGAGGGGGCAATGGTGGGACAAACCTGGGGGGGCGACCTTTCAATGATAGGGTGGTGGTGACTGTGACTGAGGCTGGGACAAGACCTCCCCTTGTTAGCAAAGCACCATCACTGTGGCCATTTACTTCTTTCAATATGATCAGTCATTGGACCCAAACAGGAGCTGGTGCAAAAGAAGCTTAATCTGGCAGGCATACCAAAGAGAGGAAAAAAAATGGAGTAGACAAAAATGCAAAGGACAGTAAACTTCCCTATCAGAATGCAACTGAAGGATCTCACCACTGAGCTATTGTATCTATAGGTACCCTGTAGCTCAGCAAATAATATTAGTGTACCAAATTCTTGAGGTCACACCTACTACAACCAGAAACTGCACTCTTACCAATGGATTACCACCAAATCACTAGCAGTGCCAATAAAAGGCTAGGGCATCAAATCATCTCGATTGTCTAGCCATAACCAAATCACCAATTGTGCATCCATCAGATTGTAGCCCTATCTTCCCTGAGACTTCTCAAATTACTGGCTGGTCAAAAATGAAATCAAGATGAGAAGAGATGAAAAGATGGACAGCACATTATGCTTGCCAAGAAGTAGCTTGTTTTGACCTCTTGCAGGGTGGGATAGATTTACTTGAGTGGGTAATACTTTTTGTTTATTAATAATAGTCCAAAATAGTAAAAGAATTGAATCTGTTGACAGCGATGTCTGGTTGTTTCCCAACGAGACGAGTCTCAAGCATGACAGCTTTATCCTCAATTACATAGAGAATTAAACCCTAACCTTTTCTGCCATTTGCGAAAATAAAATAAAAATAAAAGGTAACCCCTGGGCTATAACTCGAATTGTCAATCACAAGATATTGGACTTCGGTTCAACACAGTCTGAACGCTACGACCCCCTTTCTCCTCATCCGAGCCTTGACTTAACCCATCCCACGCGAGACCTTTGTGTGGTTATCGCTTTAGCCAGCATAGCCCTGGCCAGAGTGTGATTGCTCATATTCCCCCAGAGCATCGCTGGAGGAATGGTTGGTCTCGTGGACAGCGGCGCCCGGTTTTCAATCTTTCGCTCACTTCTAACCCCCACAGCCGGTGCATAGAGCATCGCGAACTGGGGCGGGGAAACCTATACCCTTCCCCGAAGGAAGTGGAGCCGCCGCCGGCTTCGCTCACTCCGCCTTGAGCTTAGCCACCTGCTCTTCCCAATCGAAAAGTTGTTCGGGAGATCTTCCCGTGCGGGAAGTCGGCCTCCAAGCGGTAGCCCCCCACGCTATCCCAAATCAGATAGATGCATATGGTACCTCGCGTGTGTGATTTGTGGGTCATTATCCAAGTATCTATTGCGGGGCGGCGTTGACTGCCCGATCCCACTTTTAGGTAATTATGTTTGGGAAGCTAGTGCTCGCACTAAACGATATTGCACGTATGATATTGATAGATTTCTCGTGGGGTGAATGTTGTTGGTCTATGGTCAAGGTTTTATTTGGATTCTCCGAGTGAAGTCTTAGAAAAAACACTGAGTGGAATCTCCTCGGGCTAATTATTTCTTTCGCAAAGGGATTTACCCAGAACCTATTCAAACTGGCTTCCCCCTGGTAAGGGTGTACCGTATCCGCATCTCCATTTAAGTTACTGGGATTGTCAAACCTGAAACTGGCCCTCCGCACATAGTACCTGTGATCATGGGAGGTACTGTGGCTCGAGATAGCTTAGCAGAGGCAGGAGCGTCGGCAGAGCAAGGAGCACGTATTGGCTCCTCCATGTTCCATCATCGTGCCTTCAAAGAGGATGGCTTGTTTTTTTTTTTTAATTCTCTCTGAGCCCCACCTCACCTCCTCCAAATTCAGCCAACCCACCAACGCCGCATTTCTTTTCTCAGCGCCATCGAGAACCTGGCGCCTGCCCAGGAACAGAAAGAGTAGTGTTAATGTGCCGCAGGAAATGCCAACTAAGCAAGAGGAAGAGTGTTTCAGCCTCAATAACTGGATAGAACCTATCGACCATTCGGTTGATTCGACTCGGAGAGAAAGCAGGCTGCTGTTCGAATAGATAGCCATATGGCTATGAGGGTGTGTAAGGGTTGGTTCGCGAAGTTGTCTTCTACCGCATATCAGGAGACACATCATACTTTCTTCCTGATTCCTTGAAGGGAGCTCTTTCGCTCCCGATCGCCAAGGTAAGGTAAAGTGAGTTGGCTATACTAATACCACTGTGAGTGGAGTATGGGCTAAAGTGAAATAAAAGGGGAAAAGAGAGGAAAAAAAGAATGAAAAACTTCTCGAACCCATTATCCGAGTGCAAGTGGGTGGCTCCTAAGGACACCTGGTGAACATCATTCGTGTCATAGGATTTGGGGGGGGATACATGTAAAAGGCGGAAAAACGTTTGCGGAGCTCTGGAACTAGACCAATCCGCTTCACGGCCATCGAGGAACCTGGGAATAGTTCAAGAATGCCACACCGCGCGCAATGGCAGCCAAAATTCTTTGAGATTAACTTAAAATAGCGAATCCCAAACAGTTGGTGCTAATGGGTTACTTTGGGCGTATCTCTCTGATGTTCATAGAACCTATAGCCCTAAAATAAATGGAGGCGGGAAACTCTCAGATAGTCAATGACCTGAAAGGTATGTTGTCGCAAAACTAATAGCCTAGCTTACTTCCGCTTTATGAGTTAGTAGGGTGTATTAAGCAGGATCCGCGAGATGCCAGATTTCTACCTAAAGTAAATTATACCCCAACCCCTGAAGACCGAACACATGGCCGATGTAAGCTCACTAATTGCAATACTAACCCCAGTAGGCCCGCCGATAGTATGATCAACACTTTTAGGTCTCTCATTAGCACCAAAAGAACACCAGCTCTACTATCGTACTCCAAGGCGCCTCTAGCTGATATCGTGAGATATCCGGAGGAAGGAATACATACCAACAAACCCATCTATTAGCCCCATCTTGCAACCTATCTACCGTAGTCGAACCGGCATGATCAATCAATTGACAAAGAACTAATGGGCGGCCGTGGCTGTAGAGTGAACGATAGACACGTTTCGAAAAGGTAATAACCTGTAGAAGACGAAGAGTGTTTCCAGGAGCCTGGGCACTGGAAGTGGCTGTAGTATGGAAGCAGCCGGGCAGGCGTTATAACAAGCATTCAATCTTTTACCCAGAAAACTCACCGGTGACGACAATCCCCAATTGGGCCTCATGGTCACCCTTTGATGGCTAACGGATAATGGGTTCATTGGGCAGATTCAAAACCATGCCAATGGCAAACTATATCTCAGAAGACGAAAGGAAGCATCAATCGTGTATGTGTCCCAAATGCCACGACACAGAGGACAAAACAGCCCCGGGAAGTTCAAGTCGAATGCCATCATCCATCCGAGCGAACTATCTGAACCCCAAGCTCGGGGGATGCCCAAGCCAGGAAACCCGAGCTGGTTTTGATTTACCCTCGAGCTATCCCTGGTGACCAGTTATGGTGATCTCTAGGATTATGCCAGCAGGGATTTTGCGATTTCGCATTTGGAGTCAAATCCAAGTGATCCGGTTGGTCCGGTACAGCATTTGCCTTGCATCCAGAGACTTCCCGCAAAGTCCCTAGCACCGGCGACTAAGGCCTGGCCCCGAAACAATCGAGCAGCCCCAATGGCGGTTTGGTAGGGGAAATCCTATAAGTACGGTACGGCACTCGTCAGTAGTGGTCTACAAGTATCTAGCAAGTAGTACCTGAAAATAGGGATCAAGAATTTGTAGGGCAGATTGTCTGTGCACATCCGTGCGTCCATACCAAATTCTGAAATGTTCAGGTATCTCATGAGGGGAACTTGTGGTAAGTGTGCCGGGGTGCACCACCGTCCGTTGTTAGAGGCATAGTTGGGTTCACTATCATCAGCATGTGAAAAGATAGACCGTGGGAACCGTCAGCAAGCCTGCACCCAGAGTGAGGCGCGGAATTTCTTGGCGTGGAAAACAAACGCTTTTCAACTTTGACAGAAGTCAACCATTTTTTTGTTTTCCTTTTCCTTTCCACTTTCTTTTAGAGCTACATACAATCTACAACACAAATTCCTCAGGAGGGTTGATGAGCTTTAGAGTTCTGAACACTAGTACATCATCAAGTCCCTTGAATTCTTACCGGGGGGCAGGGGAAAAATCAACCCCTGCTTCATCTCTTTTTTTTTTTTTAAAAAAAAAAAAAAAAGAAAATCCAAATCCTTATATATCAAATTGTTTAACGAGTTCCTTCATTGTCTATCAACAAATTCCTCAATTACTCCAATATGTACGGAATGTTTTCCACGTCTCATAATATTCCACTCAGTTCCAAAAATCTCTTCTGAAAAGCTCTATTATTCCTAACATAATATTCTACCAGTCATCCAGTATTTGACTAATAATTTCACCTTTTGAAATCTTACGGTCTCCACTATTTTTCATGTGGTCCGTGAATTTGAGTTTTCTGATAACAATATGATAGGCACTAGTAAATGTGAATAGTATACAATGAAGTAGAGTAGTAGGCTTGTTAGTACTTAGTCTTTAAGAGAGATACTAGTAGTAGATAGTCAAGAGATTCTTGAATAGATAGAGAATTTGAAGAAAAGTCATCAGATCACCCTGCAAGTAAGTGTATTTCTTAGCTAGGTATCGTTCTGAAGTCTGAGGCTTCTTGCTAGACAATGTACAAGTTCTAACTATATAAGATCCCACTTGTACTGCTGTAGGATCTAGATATTGTGTTGTGTAACATGTCTACAGGTTCCGGTACCGCTATTCCCACTCTCGTTAGCCTTTCCTTTGTCAGGTTACATTCCTTTGATTTGATTTCTTATGTATTTGGTTTCCCTACCTGAATATCTAGCTTCCGGCACTCAGATTACTGTATGCTTTGGAGGATCAGCAGGATTGCACCCAAGGAGTTCCAAGGGAAGGAACAGGTGATGTATACCGGCGGTAGCATAGAGGCAGTGTTGTCGGAAAGGCTCAGGCTTTCCCGGACTCTTGCAGGGTGAGAGGATCCTAGTAGCTGTACATTCCCTGGTATTGATAGTGGCTGCGAATTTCCAGAGCCGCAGCTCTTGCAGGAAAGATTTCATGTATTTAAGAGCGGTCTCCTGGCTAGCAGGATCAATCAGACTTTAGACTGATGCCTACACAGTGAATACACTTGGTAGAACAGTGATCCTATTGTTCCCCTTTGCTCTATAAACTACTCTATTGTACTTCCCTTGTCTTCACCTGTCAGCAGGTCTCCCTTGGACACCAAAGCGATAGCAGACTACCGCCTAGGCTCTATTGTCTAACCACTCACACCGGCTAGCGCCTGTTACATGTTGGACCCTTGAAGAGTAGAGGCTTGCTCAAAATATAATTGGGTTTCTACTACTAGTATATTAGGCTTTTCCTTCACCTTGAATACCAGCAGCATAACTTTACTATTGTCCATATCAAATATAATGCTTTATACTGGAATATAGATATCTCAGTAACAAAATATAAGATAAAAGAAATAATATCAAACAAAGAATAATTAATGAACAAAATTCTACTAGAAAGGATATCCAAATTTCTATTAGTTTTATTATTAATATTTTTTTTTTTTTTTGGATTATTTCATATATTGGCTGCAAACATACAGGAACCTCAAGCTATGTCTCTGTAACAACCATAGTCTTTGAAAAAACCCCATCACTTTTTTCGCCAAGCCCTACCCTCATTGGCCCAGAGGTATTTCTCTTCACTTCACTTTTACCCCTTACATTAAACGTCTTTAAAATCACTTCCCCCATGGATGAGGCAGATCCTTATTTGCCTGCTTGCAAGGGGAGGGGAAAGTATAAACCTGCTATTCCCCGACCTCCCACCCAACAAGTTGGCATCTCTCTATCCCCTGATGGAGAATCCTCTCTCCCACCCATCTTTTCCTGACCTGACCCCTCCTTATTTTAATATGCAGGCAGCAACACCACATCCTCCTTGCTGGAACTCTCCCTTGCGTATATGGCTAACACCAGGCCTGGAATGCCATATTTTTACCATCTTTATTTAAACTTGGCCAGACAAAACATGATTCCTTTAGCACCAAACCAAGACTTTAGCATCAACTGCAGAATAGTGCAGCACATGCATGATGATTACAGGCAGGCAATAGAAGACCTGTGAGAAGATATCACTGCCCTTACTGCTGGGCTTGACCTCCTCAGGAAAACCAAGCAGCCTGTTACCCCCACCGAATGATCTGCCACTCATCCCTTAATGTCCGCCCCTGAGTCTACCTGTGCCCCCATACCCACGGCCTTACCTTCTGCCCCTCCTAACCTTCCTATGTTGGCACACACTCTTGGGTGATAGGCGTAAACATGGGGAGAAGAAGGGCCCCAACTGTCCCTAAGCCTACAACAGATGTCGCCAAGGCATCACCAGCACCCAGGGCTCCTCATACTAAGAGGGGCTTCACCAGCAGCCAGAGATGTCTCATTATCAAGTGTGATGGCTCTCGCCTCAACCCTATAGCAGTAGAGCTTAGAGATAGTATCAAGAAAGCTTATCAGGCATCCTTATCCAGACAGTTACCCTCTTACAGGGCAATATAAATGACACAACCATGGATTCAGTCAGAGCTACCACCATCAACAACAGAGTGTTTTTGTTCCTCCACATGATTCCTGATACTACCACTGTCCACCAGGACACTCTGCTACTCACCTTTTGGTACAGGGTCTCCGTACCTCTTAGCCACTAGCAATCATTGCCTCAGAACTCACTACATATAATACTTGCCTTGCACTCACTGAGCTGTCCAGATGGCTCACTTGTGATAGCAATGGCAAAGGCAAAGAGGACTCTAGTGGGGTCATCTCTATCACAGGCCCCAGAGGTCAAGACTTTGTCTGCAAACCCATAGCACCCTTCACTACCACATTCAGAACTAAGTACTGCTTGCTCTTCAACAACATCACCTAGTGTTTCAACTGTCAACCCTTTGGACACCAGAGCAACAAGTGTCCCCACCCTGCCTCCTGTAGGTGGTGCACCCTCACTCAGTCTATTGGGGATCACACCTGCCCCACAGCTAGCGGTCATACTCATGGCTATCCTTACAGTTAGACTAATCTCAGGTATGTTAATTGTGATGGTCCTTGTAACGGAATCCTACTATTTTTCTACTATAACTACTGACTTGATGTTGGGTATTACTTATTTGGGTTTATACCTGATAAGTGCTACTATTTGGTTGTCCCTTCCTACTTGGTTATGACTTCCTAAGTGGTTATTCTTTCCTTGTTTCGCTTATCACTACCCCTTCTTGCTTCTACCCATTTGGGTTTCGCTATCCTCATGCTATACCTAAAGGATTTGTATAGTATTAGCGATCTCTTGTTCCCTCTTGTTTGGATTCCATTATTATTTTGTTAGCTGCATCCTGTCGCTTTTAATTCTCTGTTTTCGGAATCTGGTTGCCTTGTTATGCTCCCTCTGTTAGCATGTTGTTTGACAGGATGTTTGTGCTTTTGTTTAGTTTTCCTAGCTACAATCTTTTGTATTTAAAGAGCCTGCAATCCCTTAAGGATTCAGACTCTCAAGCCTCACAGGACTATCATCTTATATACTACAAGGTGAACAGTCAGTCTATTAGTTCCATACCTTTTACCTTGTCTATTGAACACCTATACATCGACACTTCTCCCCCTATCCATATAGTATCTTCTGGGTCGCTTTGGGATTCTCGTAATACTTGGGAGTAGTTTATATTTTTTGACCTAGACTCAAGTATACCTGTGATCTTCGGCAGAGGACTGATCACCCTTCGCCAACCTTGACCCTGCAGTAGTAGTAGACCTACCTGTTTTCCAAGAAGGCCCTGAGCGGACTCCTGGCGAGACCAACTCACCCTAGCCGGCAACCATTTCGCTTCCTAGAGATACCAGAGGGTACTTCACTCGAGGATCGGGAGCATCCTTCTCAGGACCATAAAGTCAAGCCCCAGTGTCCCCACCTGCACTACCATTTGAGGACTCAGAACTATCTTCGGTAGATAGCAGCAGCAGCGAAGGGGGGGACCAAGACTGTAACGGAATCCTATTATGTTTCTACTATTAGTACTGACTTGATGTTGGTTATTACTTATTTGGGTTTATACCTGATAAGCGCTACTATTTGGTTGTCCCTTCCCTCTTGGTTATCACTTCCTAACTGGTTATTCTTTCCTTGTTTCGCTTATCACTACCCCTCCTTGCTTCTACCCAGTTGGTTATCGCTATCCTCCTGCTATACCTACTGAATTTGTATAGTAGTAGCGATCTCTTGTTCCTCCCTGTTTGGATTCCATTACTTGTTTTGTTAGCTCCATCCTGTCGCTTTTAACCCTCTGTTTTTGGAATATAGTTACCTTGGTATGCTGCCTCTGTTAGCATGTTTGTTCGACAGGATGTTTGGGCTTTTGTTTAGTTTTTCCTAGCTACAATCTTTTATATTTAAAAGAGCCTGCAATCCCTTAAGGATTCGGACTCTCAAGCCTCACAGGACTATTGTCTTTAATACTACAAGTTGAATGGTCACTCTATCAGTTCCATACCTTTTACCTTGTCTATTGAAGACCTATCCATCAATGCTTCTCCCCCTATCCTAATAGTATCTTCAGAGTCCCTTTGGGATTCTCGAGATACTAGGGAGTAGGGTACATTTTTTGACCTAGACTCAAGTATACCTTTGAGCTTCGGCAGAGGACATATCACCCTTCGCCTACATTGACCCTGCAGTACTAGTACACCGACTTGTTTCCAAGAAGGCCTTGAGCGGACTCCTGGCGAGACCAGCTCACCCTAGCTAGCAACCATTTCGCTTCCAAGAGATACCAGAAGGCACTTCACTAGAGGATCGGTAGCATCCTCCTCAGAACCCCAAAGTCAAGCGCCAGTACCCCGACCTGCACCACTATCTGAGAACTCAGAACTATCTTCAGTAGATAGCAGCAGCAGCGAAGAAGAAGACCAAGACCACGCCCAAGACCACGCCAAAGCCCAAGCTCCAGACCAAGCTCAAGACCAAGCCCAAGTCCAAGAACAAGTCCTAGAACAGCTCAACCAAGAAGTCCAATCCAAGAAAGAACCAAGCTCAAAATCAGAATCAGATTCCGGTCCAGAGGACGCTCCAGGACCTGAACCCCCAGCTTCGCCACATAGACCACCTAGTCTACCAAGAGAACCCTGAGAACCAAGCCCTGCACCGGACGATTTACCTAGTCCACCAATACTACCTAGTCCACCAAGTCCACCAAGCAATCCAAGCCCGGCACCCATCGCCATGTCAGTACCCCCAGAGGGAAATAAGTGTCCTAAATGGCCTGCACCATTTACATTCACAGGAGAAGGAAAAGATCGAGACCCATTCAGAATCAACTCATAGTTCAATACAGTGCACCGATACATCGCCAGCTTTGGCATAAGTGACGATGCCCCTGAAGCCCTACAATACTATGGAGCCTATTGCAGAGAGAAAGCCCTCGATAAATTTACCCAATAAGAAGCATCCCAAGGAGACCACACAGTTCCTAGACTCAAACAGAAATTCGAGGCCTACTTCCTTCCTTCCACATCCACTGATACCATCTATGAACAGTGGCTACAAGTCAAGTAAACTACCGGCGGAAAAACAGCACAGATTACTGATCTTGTAATCAGACTTGAAACCTTAAGAGACAGTCTCCCCCCAAGTACAATTTCGGACTATTCAGCGAAGCAGAGACTCCTAGATGCCATGGATATCAAACTCAAGCGAGAAGTGAAGCCACACATCACTTCAGATACCTCCTTTGACCAACTAGTGGAGATAGCGGAAAAGCGAGATGCAATTACCCACTCTACAGGAGTCTATGGAAATCGTCAAGGAAATGCAACCTCTAATGTAGTTTCCCAACAAGCACCCAAGCACCCCCAGAACAACAGCCAGCGAAATCAGCCAAGGTTCTCCCACAATACCTCTCAGCATCCAAGAGTATTCCAGGCTGAGAAGGATCGGCGCAGAAGAGATAATGACTGTTACTATTGTGGGAAATATGGACACTACTCCGATAACTGCTTTGAGAAGAAGAAGCATAGGAGCACCCAGCAGCGAGGAAATGGAGGCCCTGGAGGAACCAGGGGCCCCCAGAATGTCAGGAGAACATACCAGACCCAGGAAGACGATCCCCAGGTGAAGGAATCAGTCACCGTTACCACAAACCATGCAGGACCTAGTGGAACTCAATCCCAAACCCTCGAAGCATACATCACAGTCAACAGCCACAAAGCACATGCACTATTCGATACAGGAACTACAGGAGACAACTTGATATGAGGAAAGTTTGTCACCACCCACCAAATCCCTACCAGAGACCTCGAGACCCCTATCAACCTCAAGATGGCAGTTAAACGATCACGCCCAGCAATCAACTATGTTGCAAAACCTGTCATACAGATTGACAAAGAAAGCGGCGATATCTCTGAAGCCCTAGTCTGTTCCCTGGACAACTATGATATCTTCCTAGGAATGCCTTACCTTACTGCACACCATGCTGTTATAGATTGCGGAAAATCTATTATCACCTTCCCTGACAAAGGAATCACCTTGACCTGCAAGAAAGCAACCCATGCACGATTTTCAGCAATGAATAAAGCAGATGCCCCTGACTTCATTTCCGAGATTCCTACAGTATTCCCTGGCAAGAAGACAGCGGAATTACCACCCTTGAGAGATGTCAACCACCACATCCAGCTGAAAGACACAATTTCGGACCACAATCTGAGATTCTTCACATTCTCTGACAAGATTATGCCAGCATAAGGAGCATTAATCGAGGACTGGAAAGCGAAAGGAATAATTTACCCAAGCGAGGCACACAACCCAGTAAACATATTCCCAAAGCTGAAACCCAATGGCGAAACCAGACTGCTTGCAGACCTTGTACCCAGGAATGATATTACTATCAAGGACCATGGAGCGATTCCCAACCAAGCCATGATATTCAGAACTGTTGCCAGAGCAAAGTTCAGATCCACCATTGACCTAGCAAACTGGTACTTCCAAATTCAAGTTCTCCCCAGCTGTTAAGGGTAGCCGATTCTAAGGTCAAGCGAATCAGGCTAGGCTTAAGAAATCAAATCGTAGACGGAGATTGTCTAGGAAGGCTCAAGATTTCAACGTAGAATGTATGATATTGATAAGATCTCTTCTCCGTTGCTTGATGCTCTATCTAAGACCGGGGACTGCCCAGGTATTTATACCCTGCGACCTTGTTCCCACGGCTTTACAACTATGAAGATATCCTCTCTATGATTTGGAAGTGGCGAGCTCTCTTGACCCTGAGAACTCCTTCCCACACCTTCACGGCCTTCGGTCCCCTCATCCATTGTTCGGAATGATAGCGTCCTATCCTCCAATGGGAGTCCACCGATTTACAGGCCATATGCACTTGTGCTTTATCCGTATATGAGGTGATCAACTCTCATGTCGCCGTGCGTCGGCGACCTCAGTCAACCGACAGGCTCATAGGATATTTTCGCTTATAACTCTTTAAGCGACCGACCGATTTCTTCCTTTCGACTTGCTCTTACAAGCTGGAAGGCCCTTCTGGAGGGTCAGGCGAAAATCCCTCGGTCGGGTCATCGT
>QFET01000685.1:0-69758 GCA_003316355.1 Tuber calosporum | reverse complement strand
CACTTAGGCAGGGTAACAGGGAGCTCTAGGAAAACATGGTAAGCAGTGTAGACGCCGCCGGGTGTGCTACATTCGTGTAAGCAGGTGTTTCTAGCTTGTGGAATCGCGTGTAACAAATAGGTCAGTTACGCAGAACCTTCTGGTGACGCAAAGGGGCATTACACAGACTTCCGCAGCGATTTGAACCATGATAGGGCCCAGTTACCCTACCTTTGGGTTCGCGGGTGAAATCGTGGACCTCAAGTTACCCTCCCCTAACGTTACGCGAAGCGCGAAATCCAACTACAAGTACCCCAGGGTGGTTGGAGTAATTTTGGCGCATCCAACACCCCCTGGCGGCTCCCACGTTCACCCCGTGCGACGGGTGGGAAAGGGTGACAGTTGGTTAAAGCCTAACAAAACTGAGAAATCGAAGGTGGCAGCGTAATCCCGTATACGTCACTGCCGTCCTTCCGACCAGATGCTGTCCGCAGGATATATATAGGGGTGGGCGACGGCCGACCCGGGCAAGTTGTTAGTATTGATATCAGATGGCCTTCCGAGGGTACTCTAGGTGCCTATAATCCCTGTGGGAGGTATGGGGGTCCCCCGGAATATCTATCTGAGAGTCGGGGATAAAACTCTGCTACTTACACAACGATAGCCCAGGCGCTATACCATTACTGAGGGACGTTACAGGACTCTAAGAGGCATTCAGTCTTATCGCGGCTAAGGTGATCCCTGAACCATTGGCTATAGGTAGCGCCTATTTAGCCAACTCAGTAAAGACACTTACCGGGGGAGCTATGCAGTCACAAGAAAAGCTGCGGATAGGCCAAGTAGACACAGTTGACTACAGTGCTTGCATAGACGGAAAAAGCCATAGGGCTACTGTGTCTCATACCTAGGTTTGGGTCCAAAGTCGGATTGTCAGTTGGCCATTGACAAGACGGCGATTGGAAAGGTTTTTCTCTCCTGCAGGTATAATCAAAATGCATTGCAGAAAACCTTTATGATTGAACGGACTCAACTTACCCGAGCGATCCACAGGCCCTGAAGTTAATTCCGGAAGGGCCATGTGTCAGATGATCCCTGAGTGGAGAAGGGAGCTCTCTTAACGGTCGGAGTAGGGATGGGTGTCGTTGGCTTTATAAATTCTACTTAAGTAAACGCGAATGGCACTCTACTCTGATAACAAACTATCCTCTCTTGAAGACTTGAATTGAGTGAAGCTCTGGCTTAACGATATTAAGTTTTATCATTTGATTCAATTATTTTTATCTTTACCTTCTGTGAACTTTGCGTTGAGTCTTTTGGTGCGGTCGCAACCTTAGGATCCATCTTCCTATAGGGTGCCACCGTTACAACTGGTTGACACCTACCATGGAAACCACAACCACCTTCCTCAAAAGGATCGCCTTCGCTCAAGCAGCTTTCTCAATCATCAAACAACTCTCACTACCTGGACTAGGCCTCTCGCCCTACGTGGCAATGAAACTAGTCTCACGCCTGGTCCTCCCTATCTTTACTTATGTTGCTGACCTGTTCTCTCCCTTACAGGTCACCATGGACAAGATGACCACGCTTTGGAACTGAGTACTCCACTGGGTCACCAACTGCTTCTCCTCCACCCCTATCTGCATACTAAACTGCGAAGCCTTCCTGGCTCCTATCTCCTCCCTGCTCCCACACAAGCGTCGCATGGGTGCCCACCGCCTCCCCTGCTCTTCACCACTCATAAACCCGGCAGCCGCTAGGTAACCACCCTCTTTTCCCATCTCAGATAAATCTAACACAAGACCTCTCTCCCGTTATACACTCCAAGGGCTTAAGCAAAACTACATACCCCTACCCTGTGACCGATACAAACCCCCCTACCTCTCTAGGCGTCACCTACCCTTTGATGCACTTTGTCTCTCCCTCCTTCCCTTCATACCCACTGTTGCGAACTTCCCACTTGCCTCTCCTCACAGGCTCCCTGCAGACATCCTCACCCCGGAACTGACAACCAGGAGTTACCCCTTCCTCAAGATTGCCTGTAAGGCATTCCTTCTCAAGGACTCGACCCTCCTGGCTCCCCCTCCCCTCTACTACTGCTCTGCACCTGGCCTGTCTCCCCACCCCTTCATGGGCCTGGACAAGTTCGCTGCTGGTAGGATCCACCAAATGCGGTCTGGTAAAAGCTACTTGGCCGCCCAGACATCCTGGGACAACCGTGACCCCCTCACCGTCTGCCCCTACAGCAAGGAGGAGGAAGAGACATGGTCCATGCAATCCTCCAATGTCCTGCCAAATCCTCTTTTCGCCTCCGCCCTCTCGCTTGCATTTGCAGCCTAGGCCCTGGCTCTCTACTCTGGTCCTTGGTGGACCTACTACAGGCCCTTCGTGCCTACATATTTGAATCTGCAACTGGATTCCCTCCTCAGATGCAGGCCCGTGGGCCACCTTGACCTTAGGACAGCTTTGCTGCCCTCCGTCACTAACTTTTATTCCCTCCTGTCATTATGATTTTCCTTACTTTGTTTGGCATTTCGTTATTTTCTTTCCTTATTTAAAGAGACTCCATTTTGGGAGCAGTGACAGTACCGTTACAATTTGGAGATAGGTTTTTGATATTTCATTTGTTTGTTTGTTAGAGATTAATGTTTCGTTTTTGCCTTAGCTAGCGCTGTATGCAGGTTCCTGTACATTAACATAGAATATATGAATTAAATAAAAATAAAAAAAGTCCTGAGCTTTAGCCATCATAAAGTAACAGAAAAGAGATCTTATCAATATCATAAGTTTTTACCTAAAAATCTTTACCTACGAGCCTTCCTTGACAATTTCCGTTTATTAAGAACGATTTAACCCTTGTTCGATTTGCTTGCCCTTAGAATCGACTACCCTTAACAGTATATTGATATTTCTCCTTGTTAACAAGGCTCTTTACATGACGACTGGACACCTCCAAGTCATACCTCCGGAATCACACCAGCTCATAGCTGATTCCATCCTTCTCGACCAGCTTCTGATTGAACCACGTCCCTTAAAATATATCTCTTCTTTCGAAGAAATAGTTGAATACTCCCTCACGGATATTCAATTCTATATACCTCTGTAACCCTATTCGTTCACCAACCCCTTACTCACCTCTATGGAATCTAATTTCCAAGAAATCTACAAACACTTCTACGGAGTGACCTTCCTTTGGAAACCGTTCCAAGACTATGATACTGAGGAAGAAGGAACCTCCAGTTCTTTCAGCCATACCTCCCCTTCCTTTGCCCCATATATTTGGAGACTAGGAAAATATCCCGAGTCGCAATAAAATGAAATGGCATGACAATTGACTGCCGACACAGACAACGCCATGTCCGACATAGAGGTAGTGTCACTGGTTGGAAGTGACCATGCACCTGGACTTTCCAGGTCACCTTTGGCACTCCACCATCTTTGACAACCAAGTGGGTTCTGAAATTCTGCCCCAGGAACTCGATCAAGTACTCCCCATCTGCCGATGCCAGACATCCAGCTATGGAAAAATTAGCAGAACGCATAGGTTAGGCAAGGAGCTACTTCGACCATACCCTCCAAGAATCTGTTGATATGCAACTTCTTGCCTAGCTTGAACTATGTGGTCAAGTCCAGGATCAGGCGAACCAACTCCAGCACCATGCCCAACAGAAAACCCGTGGAGGACAAATAATTGGTGAAGAGTTGAAACAACTCAATTTGGGACAAAAATGTTAGCAACGGAAACCGCCGCACTTCAGGATACAACCATCAAACGGTTGAAGGCAAAGTTGCGACCACAGGAAGAACAGGCTGTACACCATAAAGGGATATGTACCCAACCTCATGCTAACATTTGGGCAACTGGACAAGAGTCGCCGGATCGAGACCGCCAGCTAGAACTGGCTTTAGCTAGGCAAAAATCTGAACTCCTACCAAGACAAGTGGCCGCATAAAAACATACATGAGCGGACCAGAGAGGAGTTACGAGGACTGCACCAGCAGCTCGAATAAGAACGGACAGAAAGGAAGGCATATGTGGTGAGGCAGAATGCCGTATCTGAGCAACTAAATCAATGTTCACTCGGATGAATGAAACTTTGGTGAAACTACAAGGTGCGAGGAACCCACCAAGCGCATGGGAAACAGTGGCACCACAGCCAGGGGAAAATCTGGGCTTGGAAAAACTAACCACGGCCGAAGGCGGAGAAGAGTTTCAGTTCATTCTCCGAAGAGACAAACGAAAGGCAATGGACAGAGGAGATTGAAACTGAAATTGCGGTAAATAACCACCCTATCCCCCTGCGGCGAATGCAACCAATCCGGGAGATGATGACCTTGGGTCTGAAGACGGAGGTGGCCCCTCACGACAAGGTGGTGAGCCATCACGAAAACCCTTTTCTTGCCGTAAGTTTGAATTCGTAGCAGACGGATGGGTTGAGCGACTAGGGCAAGTACTGTCAAGGAGCAACCACTGGCGACCGGATCCACCATTCAAGTTTGAGAATAAGCCTACTCAGGATGTGCGAGTATGGTTATTAAATTACGAGGACTACTTTGGGTACAACCCGTCGCAATGGGAAAACAATGAAGAACGCAACAAGTATACGTTAGGAAGAATAGAAGGAACTGAGGTGGCACTTTTCACGATAACTTATCCCAAGAAAATGACTGTGGACCTCAGATTCCAAAAACATGAGTGTTATGATTTCTGGATCACTTTCCCAGGCAAAGTTCCAGAACGATTCTCAGTACTGCATAAGGCACAAAAGGCCTTAGCCGAGATGGAGAAGGTCCGCTATAAAGGGGATATAGAGAAGTATCTCCTTATCATGGAAAACCACAACATCGAAGCAGAAGTATCCGCATCGCTTGGAGAACTATAATTCAGCAGCAACTTCTTATTGAGGCCATGGGTACACTATCACATGAAAATCATGACTTTGATACCGAATGGATTAAGGGAGTCCGCAGGGTTACCAAAGTGGAAGAATCGTTCAAGGACCACCAAGGACTATTCTGAAAAAACAACCAAGGAAAAAGTGACTCCCAGAAAAGAAAACGGGAGGAGGAATTCAAATCTAGCAAGACCACTGCTGGAAATAAAAGAGGAAAAACCTATAGGGCAGTTGAAAGAGCTGCCTACAAATTGAAAACCAAGCTGAAAAAGGGAAATAAGCCACTGCGGAAGGAAAGTTTGAGCACACAAAATGAGTGGAGGCTCATAAACGAATCTCAAATGATAAAATTCAAGAGTAAAAGAAAGCCAATCAATGCACATGTTGCACGTTGGCCAACTATACTTGGAGGTTCTGCAGGAAACAGGCCAAGTATTGGTTATAGGGAAGAATCGGGGAAATTTCAAACCCCAATATCGACCACCCCTGAGAACATAGGTGCAACCAGCACCCGCAACTAGGGTGAACCAACTCAATCAGCAAAGGATTTGCGAACTGGATGACATAGATGAAAACTAAAAAGGGTTTTCAGGCACTGGTAGCGATGGCAACCGGGTACTCGGTTATGGACCCCTTACCGAAAGTGAAAAAAACATGGGGGCATGAACTGTGCCTGGTCCTATTTGCAGGTATTCCACGCTTCCCCGTGGGAAACTTAAAACCCAAGCGAGAATCACGAAAAGCAATCCAGAACTAAGTAAGTATCGCAGACCTAAGAAGGACTGGTGAGCAAGAAGCGATTCACTAGGACGGCGGCTCGTGGTAGTCTGGGTCTAACTCCGGGAACCTGAAACTCAAATAGAAGAAAGTGGAGCGCCACCTTTGATGTATATCGGACCACAGTATGGAAACCGTCAACTAAACCAGCGTTTTTATAAAGCCCTATATCCTTACAAGAGATCCAAAGAAGAGTGGATACAACAGTTCTGACTAGGGTCTTCTTAAGAATGATCAGGGGAAATCAGTGTATCCTGGATCGTGAAAAGCCTTCCAGGAACCAAATATATTCCAGGTTGGCTGGACAACTGAAAAGTTGGAGAAACGGAACTGCATTCCGGACATCAAGAAGAATGAAGCGGAAGAGAATGAGCCTCTACGGCTACCTAGTCCACACGCTAAATGGAGCTAGGTAAATCCTTCCCGAACAGGGACTCCGGCTTTGTGGACAGGATAGGCATGATAGACTCATGTGGTAAAGAAGGCAGTGCTTGAAGAATCCCCTGAATACCACCTAATGATACGAGTTCGGCTCCAGTTAGGCAGGGCAAATGGGAGGTGTATGGGAACCCTTCGGCAAGGGGTAAAGACCGCTAGTAGTGGGCTGCCCAGAACACCAAAGAAAGAGCATTTAGTTTGTCTGAGGAGGTTTAAATAGCTGAAACCTTGCGGCCATAGTAACAAACACCCTAGGTTACCACAACAACGCAAATGTCATGCAAAAGACCTGCACAGGCCACTAGCCGCCCTAATAAAAGAAATAAAGCATTAGTACCTGCAACGCCTTATTATTCATGCCCAGAAGGCAGGGCAACCATTGAAATAAATGGAGAACGGATCCTGATTCGCCTTCAATTAGGCTCCTGGTCTAATATATTCCTAATTAGCTGGTTAATAAACATCGCCTACCATACAACACCCGCACAAATAGTTTGTACATTTACACTTTTCAAGGAACCACAGCAGCAAGTTGGGGAAAACTCTACACACATCCTATTTTCTTAGATAATGGGAACAACACACACCAATCTCAATTCTTGAAAAATTGCCAATGCTGGCAAATATGACCTTATCATCCCCTTTGGATGGTGGCATACAGAACATCCCATAAGGCACATTGTGGATGCGCAAAAATAGATATTTAAAGATCAAAAATGCCAAAGTCATGTTAATGATAGGGGCCTAGACCTGATATTTGAATGGGACGAGACCGTTGCATACGACACGGAATACGATATATTGGAAGAATAGAAATTGAATCGCCTCAAGTGTCAACGAAGAACTGGCAAATACATCCGGAATACCATAAATTCAATAGGGTGTTTGCACCAGAAACGGCAGAAAAACTAGCGAGGAGAAGAACTTTTGACCACGGACTTGACTTGATACCAGGTGCAGTACCGCCATGCATCCCGATATATCCTATGTCATCCCACTAGTTGGACTTGGTTAGCAAATACCTGCAAAATATGCTGCAGCAAGGAAAAATGGTGGAAAGCAAATCTCCTGCAGGGGCTCCAATTTTATTTGTCCCTAAGCCTGACGGTTCAATGAGGCTATGTGTGGACTACCGACAGTAGAATAAGCTTACGGTGGCCAACAAATATCTACTACCCCTATTGAGTAAGCTCCGTGACCGAGTGGCACGGGCCCAGCTATTCACAAAGCTCGGCATAGGAGATGCCCATCACCTGCTAAGAATAAAGGAAGGAGATAAGTGGAAAACCGCATTCCGGACCCGATACGGCTTTTTGAATACGAAGTAAAGACATTCGGGTTAGTGCACGCGCCTGCCACATTACAGGCCTTGATGAACAAAATTCTATGTGAATTTTTAGATCATGGAGTAGTGGTATACCTGGACGATATCCTGATTTACTCCGAGACTGAGGAAGTACAAATTCACTTGGTCAGAAAGGTCCTCTCTTGCTTGGAAGAATATGATCTCGCGGTATCAACTATTAAGTCAGTTTTTCACCTCAATACCGGCGAGGTTTGGGGTTATATTGTGGCTATTAATGTAGTCACCATGAGTGAAAGAAAGGTCGAGAGCTTAAAATATTGGAAGGCACAAAAGTCAGTCAAGCTGGTGCAAATATTCTTTGGCTTTGACAATTTTTACTGACGTTTCATTCAAAGATGTCTCTAAAATTTGCAAACCAATAACCGAAACATTGAAGGGCGACCCCAGAAAAGTCAGCTGGGGGCCGGAACAAGATGCGGCATTTGAAGAATGTAAGAAAAGATTCATCTCTGCCACTATACTCGTTCATTTCTACCCTGACAGAGAAACAATTGTGGATATAGATGCTAGAGATTGTGCTCTAGGATGCGTCCTCTTATAGTTTAAAGACAAAAAGCTACACCCGCTGGCTTTCCACTCACGGTAGCGTGGCCCAACTGAGCGAAAGTATGAGATCCATGATAATGAACTATTGGCAATTCAGGAAGCATTTAAAGAGTGGAAACAGGACTTGGTCGGAATAGAAAAAGCAGTGACTGTCTACACTGAGCACCAAAACCTACAGAACCTTCTTACAACAAAAGTATGGAATCCATGGCAGATGTGATGAGCTCAGCAACTAGCGTACTACAATTTCAAG
Organism: Tuber calosporum; assembly: GCA_003316355.1. Taxonomy (NCBI): domain Eukaryota; kingdom Fungi; phylum Ascomycota; class Pezizomycetes; order Pezizales; family Tuberaceae; genus Tuber; species Tuber calosporum. Next base: position 61,507 of record QFET01000685.1, on the reverse strand, counting down.
ATTGTCTACCGACAGTGAAAACGAGGTGGAAAGTCAGATGCACAAAGCCGACGGCCGAAGTACTGTCGACAGGAGGTAGCTGCATAGAGCGAACTTTCAATACTCAACCCTTCTCACTTCCGAATTACACTGGTGCAGTTAAATCAGCTAGAAAGGGAGGAATGAATAATTGGCACAGAGTCTACAGGTTCCTTACGAATAAAATTGCGAACTCTAAAAGTAAGAATACCTACGAAAGGGTCCCGCCTAGCAGCTGGAGACGACCTATACGTATTAGAGGACTTAACAATTCTGGCCAAAGCACAAAGGTTAATGGAAACTGGAATTTCCGTCGGACTACTAAAGGGAAGATACGTATGGTTAGTACCACGCAGTGGAATGGCGGCCAGATTTGGGATCAGCATTGCCGGAGGAGTAATCGACGCTGATTACACCGGAGAAGTCTAGGTTATCATAATCAACCTTGGAAACCAAGATTGGCGGGTTTGCAAATGGGACGGAATGGTACAAATGATTATTGAGAACATACACATGGCTGAAGCAATAGAACTTGACGGACTAGAAGAAACTGCAAGAGGAAAGGTGGATTTGGAAGCACGGATGTATCACCCAGACGATTAGCTACAACAAAGACCCAGGTAGTGGTTGCATACTTGCAAGCAGACCAGACCGAAAATGAATTTCTTGATGAAATAGACCATCAAGCAAGAAAGGATCAATTGATACTCCTAATGTCAAATGATATAATGTTCTTGGTCGATATTAGGAAATATGACAACACATTTTTAAAAATCGTCAAAGAGGCAGGCTAGAATGATCAGTGCTGGCAGGAACCCAAGCAAGAATTGGAAACACTAACCAATGAGGCCAAACTATTATCATGTCACTGGGCAGTAACAGAGGGACTCATATACTATAAGAATAGCTTATACATCCCAGAAAACGAACAGCTGCAGACAACTATAGCCAAACGTTGCTACGACTCTAAGGTAGCTGGACACTTTGGACAGGAGAAGACTCCTGAAATTGTTACCTGTGATCTTTACTGGAAGGGGCTGACTGCGTGGATAAATAAATACGTACGGTCATGCGATGAATGTCAAGATAATAAATGCCCATGACATTGGTGGTTCGGTCTGCTGCAGCCTCTAGAAGTCCCATTGGCAGCCTGGTCATCCATTTCCACCGACTTCATCACATAACTAACAGAATCACAAGGAAGAACACAAAATATGGTAGTCGTGGATCGGTTTTCAAAGATGGCTCTCTTCATAGGTCTGGAAAGTAATGCAACTGCAAAAGAGGTTGCAAACATATTCTTGAGGGAAGTCTGGAAGCTACAAGGACTTCCAGGGGAAATTCTATCCGACGTGGATGCAAAGTTCGCGGGAGAATACTGTGAATCCCTGTGCAAAACCTTACAGATAAAACGAAAGATGTCAACAGTGTACCACCCGCAAACTGATGAACAAACGGAGAGGACCAACCAAGTGCTGGAAGGATACTTAAGAAACTTGGTCAATTATGATTAACCAGACTGGTACCAGTTGTTACCACTAGCTGAGCATGACTACAACAATTCGGTAACTAATGACTCCGTTGCTGTTACAACCACAGTGAAAGAAAAAACCACACCAAATCTTTCGCCAAGCTTCCCCCTCATTGGCTAAAAACCAATTCTCACCACTTCCCCTTCCCACTTTAAAGACTTTTTATTAACAAATTGCCCTCTATTGTTTGTTTCCCATCACCTTTTATCAACTGAGTCCCTGCTTTATCACCTCTGATGCCTCCACGGCTAAGAGGCAGAGGTTGGGGGGCTACAAACCCCCTGGCAACCCCCTGTCAACCACAAAACATCTTTGAAAACCTATCCTCGCATACAGACACCTCCATGGATGAAAATACCATGGAGGATACCCCTTCCCCAGTCCAGACAGTTGGTGGCCCTGGTCCATCCCCCTCCAACACTGATGCCTCCACCTTCCTCACCCTTGAAGGAAGACCCCCCACCATTGAATCACTCACCAGGAGACTCTATGCCGTCAACAAAGTACACAATGAACTTTCAGATAAGCTTGACGCCCTAGAGCAACCCCTGATGGTGGTCCAAGAACGTCATATCCAGGACACCAAAGACCTTCACTCCTTGATCTCCACCCTTTCCAAGCAAGTTGCGCAACTTCAGTCACAGCAACTCCTACAACAACCAACTACCACACTACAATCCACACTACCTTCAACCACCACTACACAAACCTGGGCCAAAAGAGCTGCCAAAGCTTCCCCAGTCAAACTCCCTACCACTCGACCCACCAAGAACTCAACCACTGCCCTACTAACCAAACGCGACCGTACGAATATCGTTGTGAGAGATGACAACAACTACCTCATGACACCAACTACCTTACCATTCGCGATACAGTCAACACTGCAATCAAGAAACAACTGAACTCCAACATTGAGTTCACTCCCAACCACCATGTACTCTTTATTAACTGGGACAACATCATAGACTCCACTGTTCTCAAAAACCACCGCTTTACCATTGAGGAGGCTATCAGAGCCACCATCCCAGCTGCCAGTGGCCTCAGAAAGGATGAGATCTAGCAGAAGGTCATCATCCATGGCATACCCACCACCTCTACTTTCCCTACAGTCCAAGCTGAGATTGAAGCTTTCAATCCAGGCACCCACCTGCTACACCCACCTAGATGGCTCACCACAAAAGCACAGCGCCAGAATAAAGTAGCATTAGCTATGGTCCTCACCATTGCCGGCAAAGAACCAACTGATAAAGCCCTCAACAGAGGCCTCTCCCTCTTTGGTAGAAGGTTCTAGGGGCAACGCTACCTTGCCTTTCGTCCTGAAACCCAATGCTCTAGATGCCTGGAATTTGGTCACCACCCAACCCAGTGCACCTGATCCCTACACTGCGCAATCTGTTCCTTGGAACACCCTGCTCACCTCCCCACCTGTGGTAGATCTGACTGCCCCACCTAGGGCAAGCCCATGCCTTCACACCACTATCAAATGTCTCAACTGCGGCAATGAACACCAGGCTGCCTACAAGAAGTGTTCAACATACCCCCACCCACATCAAGAATCAACTGAAAGAAGGAACAGGCTACTTAGGTTTTCCTACTATTATTTCCTTAGACTTGTTAGGCTTATAGCGGATGGGAGGATTTCTTTTGTTTAGGGGTTGTTAGCGTTTATGACGGGGGTCTACTGTAAAACTTCAACAAACATATATGAGACGGTAGGCAATGACCAGGTGTAGAAGGTACACCTTATATGTATGTTAGTTACCGCTTCTTAGCCTCTGGCTCCATAAGCATAATGAGATATAATAATATAATAATAATAATTCAGTAACGAATGCGCTAGGCATGTCACCCTTATACGCAAACTATGGATTCCATCCACAAACAGAATGGATGAAGGAAGGTGAAGCCGAAAATCCAGGCGCCCAGCGTTATACACACTGGATGCAAACAATTCACCACCAGGCACGAGAAGCGTTGGAACAAATGGCGGAAAATATGAGCAATATTATAACCAAAAGTCTAAGCACAAACTAGACATCAAGGGCTGGGATCTGGTCTTATTAAATTCAAAAAACATAAGCACTAAACGACCCTCGAAGAAGCTTAGCCCAAAGCTCTAAGGCCCATTTAACGTATTGGAAAAAAGGGGAGAACGTGTCTACAAACTAGAAAAATCACAAAGCTGGAAGATCCATCCGATATTCCATGTATCATTGTTGGAACACAAACGAATATCCAATTCATCCAGCAAGGGAACAACCTCTCCGCGAGCCTGAAGAAATCGATTCAGATTTGTAAGGGAACTCGTAAGAATCGTGAAGAGTGAAACAATCTCTTATACCCGGCTCGTGGGAGGACGGAATTGAGCGATACATGAGTTACAGTACTTTGTGAATTGGACTGGTTGTTCCGAAGATGAAAACACATGGTAACTGTTAAGGGTAGTCGATTCTAAGTGCAAGCGAATCGAAGTAGGCTTAAATCTTTCCTTGTAAATGGAGATTGTCTAGGAAGGCTCGTAGGTAAAGATTTTGAGTAAAACTTATAATATTGATAAGATCTATTCTCCATTGCTTGATGATGGCTAAAGCTTGGAAGCCAATTCAATATTTATATCACGCATCTCAGTGTTCGCGGACTACTACTGGGTTACATATAAACAGGTATTTTCTTCCCAATCTTTGCATCATAATCAGAGAGCGCACTCGCTTTGACCCTGAAACTTTCTCTTCCCCTAAACAGCTAATAGTATGATCAGAGCTCCTGACTTTTCTGAGGGTGTGGACCACCTTAGTATGAGTTGTCAACCTTCTTTGAGCTGTTAAGATATGGCCGCCCTGTTTGGAATGTACCAATAACTTCTTAGAACTCCCAGGGGCCAGCTTGGTCGTTCGCGGAATCTGCTTCGTGCCGTCTTATGCGGCTCTGCAGCTGGCTTTCAGGATGACTAGTGTTCACGATCGGGCCAATACCTTCTCGTCTCCAAGGGTCCAGTGTCGACTCCCAGGGCGAACGCCTGGGCCACATGGGGTTGATTGCCTGTGGAGGCTCAGATTCATACAGTTCCTACTGAAAAGACATGTAATCCTCTTGGGAGTCATTAGTGCCTAACAAGAGCACCCTGCTCTGTGCGGTTTCTCCAGAACCGCTTTTCAAAGGTTACCATTTCTTTAGGTACCAAAAAATAACAATAAAGAAAAACTAACTAACAATTTCCAATACATCATTCTCTTCGTGAACTCGACTTGGTAGGGTGAAATACCTAACGCGTTTACATGGCCACGCTAGGAAAACCTTTTCCTTGTCATTCGACGTCTGCCCGCTTTGGCATATCCGGATTCTGCCTATGAAACGCCTGCACCAATTCTTAAGCATGCTCTAAGTGGTCGGGTAGTTGCTAAGTATTTTCATCTTCGGAACATCCAGTCCACTTCACAAAGTACCGTACCTCACGCATTGGTAGGTTCTGACCGCCCACGCGCCGGGTATAGCAGATTATTTCACTCTTCACGATTCTTTCGATTTCCCATTCAAAATCTGAATCGATTTCTTCTTGCTCGGGGGGAGGTTCTTCCCTTGCTGGTCATTAGAATGTTAGATAGGGTTCCAACAATGATACATGAAATATCGGCTGCATCTTCCATCTTGGAGATATTTCTAGTTTGTAGGCACGTTGACCTTTTGTTTCCAATACCTTAAACGGGCCGTACAGCTTTAGGCTAAGTTTCTTCGCGGGTCGTTTGGTCCGTATGTTTTTTGAGTTGCACATGACCAGGTCCCTGACCTTGATGTCTGGTTGCTGCTTAGCCTTACGGTTGTTATATTTGATGATATTTTCCTGCATTTGTTCTAACGCTTCTCTGGCCTGTTGGTGTATTATTTGCATCCAGTGTGCATATAGCTGGGCGCCTCGATTTTGGGCTTCACGTTCCTTCATGCATTCTGTTTGTGTGTGGAATCCATGGTTTGCATAGAAGGGTGACATGCCATTAGCATTCGTTACCGAATTGTTATAGGCATGTTCGGCTAAAGTAAGCAACTGGTATCAGCCCGTTTGATCATAATTGACAAAATTCCTAAGGTATCCTTCCAGCACTTGGTTGGTCCTTTCAGTTTGTCCGTCAGTTTGCGGGTGATACGCTGTTGACATCTTTGGTTTTATCCCTAAGCATTTGCCTAGGGAATCCCAAAATTGTCCAGAGAACTTTGGATCAATCTCGGATATGACTTCTGCCGGCAGACCATGAAGCTTCCATACTTCCATCAAGAATACATTTGCAACTTCTTTTGCAGTTGCCTTACTTTCCAGACCTATGAAGTGAGCCATCTTGGTAAACCGATCCACGACTACCATAATTTGTGTTCTTCCTTGAGATTCTGGTAGTTGTGTGAGGAAGTCGGTTGATATGGATGACCAAGCTGCGAACGGGACTTCTACAGGCTGCAGCAGACCGAACCGAGGATGTGGTGGGGATTTATTATGTTGACATTTGTCGCATGACCGTACGTAGTCATTTATCCACGCTGTCAGCCCACTGTAATAAAAGTCTCTGTTAATAATTTCCTGGGTCTTCTCCTGTCCAAAGTGGGCAGCTACCTTGGAGTCGTGGCAACCTTTGGCTATAGTTGTCTGTAGCTGTTCGTTGTCTGGAATGTCTAATCAATTCCTATAGTATATAAGTCCTTCCGTTACTGCCCTGTGACTTGGTAAGGGTTTGCCCTCATCGGTTAATGTTTCCAATCCTTGCTTGTGTTCCTGCCAGTCTTGATCGTTCTGGCCTACCTCTTTGATGGTTTTTAATAATGTCTGGTCATATTTCCTAATATCAACCTTGGATATTATAGCATTAGACATTAGTAGTATCCCTTTGCCTTGTCTTGCTTGATGGTCTGTTTCCTCAAGAAACTCATTTTTGGCCTGGTCCGCTTGCAATTATGCTACCACTACCTGGGTCTTTGTTGCAGCTGATCGTGAGGGTGAAACATCCGTGCTTCCGAATCCTCCTTTGCCTCTTGCAGTTTCTGCTAGTCCGTCCACTTCCATCGCTTCCGCCATGTGTATGTTCTCAATGATCATTTGTGCCATTCGGTTCCCTTGCGAACCAGGAATCTTGGTTTGCATGATTCATTATAATAACCTTGACTTCACCCATGTAATCAGCGTCGATTATTCTACCGCCAATGCTGATCCCAATTTTGGCGCCCATTCCACTGCGTGGTGCCAACCATGCATATGTTCCTTTTAGTAATTCGACGGAAATTCCTGTTTCCACCAACCTTTGTCCCTTGGCCGGAATTATAAAGTCCTCTAATGCGTACAGGTCATGTACGGCTGCTAGTTGAGACCCTTTTGTAGGCATTCGTGCTTTTGGAGTTAGCAATTTTATTCGCAAGAAATCAATAGACTATTTGCCATTTATTCTTTCCTCTCTTTCTGCCTGATTTAAGTGCACCAGTGTGATTTGGAAGTGAGAAGGCTAGAGTATTGACTTTTCGCTATGCGCAGCTCCCTCCTCAGGACGGTACTCTCGTCGTAGGCTTAGTGTAACTGGCTTTCCGACTCGTTTTCCCGGTCGGTAGACAATTTTGAAAATGTAGTTCGCTAGTTGCTGAGCCCATCGTATTTGCCTTGGATTCCATACCTTGGTTGTAAGGAAGTTCGGTAGATTCTCGTGATCAGTGTAGACAGTCACTGGTTTTTCGGTTCTGACCACGTACTGTTTACACTCTTTAAATGCCTCCAGAATTGCCAATAGTTCCTTATCATGGATCTCATAATCTCGCTCAGCTGGGCTGAGCTTCCGTGAGAGGAAATCCGCCGGGTGTAGCTTTTTGTCTTGAAACTGTGAGAGGACACAGCCTAGAGCAAAATCGCGCGCATCTGTTTCCACAATTGTTTCTCTGTCAGGGTAGAAATGATAGTGTATAGGGGCAGAGATGAATCTTTTCTTAACTTCCTCAAATACTCCATCTTGTTCTGGCCCTCAGCAGAATTTTCAGTGGTCGTCCATCAACGTTTCGGTAATTGGTTTGCAGATTTTGGAGAAATCCTTAATGAAACTTCGGTAAAAATTGGCAAAGCCAATGAATCTTTGTACCTCCTTGACTGACCTTGGTGCCTTCCAATTTTTTATGCTTTCAACCTTTCTTTCACTCATGGTGACTCCATCAATTGCCACAATATACCCCATAAATTCCACTGTATCGAGGTGGAATACAGACTTGGTGGTCGATACTGCTAGATCATATTCCTCCAAGCGAGAGAGTACCTTCTTGACCAAGTCCACGTGTTCCTTCTCTGTCATAGAGTAAATTTGGATATTGTCTACGTAGACCACCACGCCACGATCTAAAAAATACCCCTAGAATTTTATTCATCATGGCCTGGAATGTGGCCGGCGTGTTTACCAGGCCAAATGGCATTACTTTTTATTCAATGTGGCCGTATCGTGTTCTGGAATGCAGTTTTCGACTCATTACCTTCCTTTATCCTTAGGAGGTGATAGCCATCTTTTAAGTCGAGCTTAGTGAATATTTGGGCCCCAGCCAGACGGTCGCGGAGTTCGCTCAATAGGGGCTACAGGTATTTGTTGGCCACCGTCAGCTTATTTAACTATTGGTAGTCCACACATAGCCTCCTTGAACTGTCAGGTTTAGGGACAAATAAAATTAGAGCCCCAGTAGGAGATTTGCTTTCCACAATTTTCCCTTGGCACTGCATTTTCTGCAGGTATTTGCTAAGCAAATCCACCTGGTGGGCTGAAATAGGATATATCGGGCCCCATGGCGGTACCGCGCCTGTATCAAGTCAATGGTGTGGTCAAACGTGCGTCTTCCGCCTAGTTTCTCAGCCGTTTCTTGTGCAAAAACCCTCTTGAATTCATGGTATTCCTGAGGTATTTGCAGAATCTCTTTGGATTCCGGACTGGTTGCTATTTCGATTCTTCCAATGTATCGTACTTCAAGCTCGTATGCCACGGTCTCGTCCCATTCAAATGTCAAGTCTATGCCTTCATAAGTAACTTGACTTAGGCATTTCTCGTCTTTAAATGTCCATTTTCGTGCATCCTCAATGTGGCTTATGGGATGTTCTGTATGCCACCATCCAAATTGATGATGAGGTCCTATTTGCCGGCATTGGCAATATCGTCATAAATGTGAGATCGTTTTGCATTGCTTCTGATCTCCTAGAGAACAGAATGTGTGTAGTCTTTTCACCCATTTGCTGCAGTGGTTCCTACAAAGGTGTGAATGTCCAAAGTATTTGTGTGGGTGTGGTATGGTAAGCGATGTTTATTAACCAGTTCTTGGTTAATTAGGAATAAGTTAGACCCTGAGTCTAATAAAACAAGTATCGGTATCCGTTCTCCATTTGCTTCGATGGTTGCCCTGCCTTCAGGGTATGAATAATAAGGCGCGGCAGGTGCTACTGTTTTATATCTTTTATTAGGGCCGGTAGGGACCTGTGCAGGACTTTTGTATGACATTTTCGTTGTTGTGGTAACATAGGGTATTTGTTACGATGCGCGCACGGTTTCGGCTATTTAAGCCTCCTCAGACAAACCGAAATCTCTGTCTTTGGTGTATTGGGCAGCCCACTACTAGCGGTCTTTACCCCTTGCCGAAGGGTACCCATACAGCTACCATTTGCCCTTTTCAGCCCACGCTTTTGTCTTCACTGGAGCCGCACTCGTATCGTTTCGAATATATCAGCGTATTTGGGCTCCGGGGATTCTGCATGCATAACCTCGTTTACCCCCGGAGTCTATCCTGCATGTCCTGTCCATAAAACCATAGTCCAGGTTCGGGACGGATTTACCCCGCTCGATTTAGCGTGTGGACTAGGTGGCCGTAGTTACTCATTGTCTTCCACTTCAGTTTTCCTGATGTCCGGACTCCTGTTCTGTTTCTCCAACTATTCCGTTGTCCAGCCAACCTGTAATATATTTTCTTCCTGGAAGTCTTCTGACAATCCAAGCTAGACTGATTTCCCCTTGTCAATCTTAAGAAGTCCCTAGTCAGCGCTGGTCTGTCCACTCTTCCTTGGATCTCTTGTAAGGATTTAGGGCTTTATAAGGATGCATGTTTAGTTGAGCGTCTTCCATTCTGAGATCCGATATACATCAAATGTGGCGCTCCGCTTTATTCGTTTTGAGTTTCAGGTTCCTAGAGTTAATCCCGTACTACCACGAGCCGTCGTCCAAGTTAATCGCTTCTTGCACGCCTGACATTCTTAGGTTTGCGATACTCCAGTAGGTCTGGATTGCTTTTCGCGACTATCGCTTTGATTTTGAGTTTCCCATGGCGAAGCGCAGAATACCTGCTAGTAGGACCTTGCAGAGGTCGAGCCCCCTTGTTGATTTCGGTTTCGGTAAGGGGTCCATGACCGAGTACCCGGTGGCCATCGCTGCAAGTGCCTGTAAACCCATTTTTAGGTTTCATCCATGTCGTCCAGTTCCCAAATCCTGGGCTGATTGACGTGGTTAACCCTGGTCGTGGGTTCTGGTTGCCTCTTTGTTATCTGGGGTGGTCGATATTGGGGTTTGAAATTACACCGTTTCTGCCCTATAACCGATACTTGGGCCTGTTTCCTGCAGAACTTCCAAGTATGGTTGGCCAACGTGCAACTAGTGCATTGGTTGGCTTTCTTTCGTCCTTCAATTTTGTCCTTAGGGATTCCTTTATGAGTTTCAACCCAATTTGTATGCTCAACCTTTCCTTCAGCGGGGGCTTTTTTCCCTTTGTCCGCTTATTTTTTCAATTTGTAGGCAGCCTTTGCAGCTGCCGTATAGGTTTTTCGTTTCTTATTTCCAGCAGTGGTCTTGCTAGATTTAGCTTCCTCCTCCCGCTTTCTTTTCGGGAAGTCACTTTTTCCTTACTCGTTTTTCCGGAAAAGCCCTTGTTGTTCCTTGAATGATTCTTCCGCTTTAGTGACCCTGCGGACTGCCTTGATCCATTCGCTATCCAAGTCATTATTTTCATGTGATAGCGTATGCATGTCCTCCATAGGAAGTTAACGCTGAATTATGGTTCTCCAAGCGATGCCGGATACTTGTGCCTCGATATTGTGGTTTTCCATGAAAAGGAGATACTTCTCTATATCACCTGTATATGTAACCTTCAGCATCACGGCTAAGGCTTTTTGCGCCTTGTGTAGTACCGAGAATCGTTCTGTAACTTCGGCTCGTATAGTGATCCAGAAGTCATAACCCTCATGTTTAGGGAATCTGAGGTTCCCAGTCATTTTCTTACAATAGGTTAACGAGAAAGGTGCTACCTCGGTTCCTTCCACACTTCCTAACGCATACTTCATGCGTTCTTCATCGTTTTCCCATTACCATAGGTTTCTCCCAAAGTAGTCCTCACAATTTAATAAGCATACTCGCATATCCAGAGTAGGCTTATTCTCAAACTTAAATGGAGGATCCGCTTGCCGGCGGTTGGTCCTAGACAAAGCTTGCCCTAGTCGGTCTACACATGCGTCGGCTTCGGATTCAAACTTACGGCCAGGCAAGGGTCTTCGTAATGGCTCATCACCTCGTCGTGAGGGGCCTCCTCCGTCTTCAGACCCTGGGTCATTATCTCCCGGGTTGGGTGCATTCGCCGTAGGGGGTGGTGGTGGCTCCTTTCCGCCATTTCCTTTTCCGCCACCTCGATCCTCGGTTTTCCCTGGTCTCTGCTGCGAATGAACTGGAACTCTTCTCCGCCATCGGCCGTGATTCGTCTTTCCAAGCCCGGATTTTCCACTGGCTGTATTGCCACTGTATCTCACACGCTTGGTGGGTTCCTCGCAACTATTAGTTGGACCAAAGTTTCATTCATCTGAGCCAACATTCGATTTAATTGCACGGATGCGGTATTCTGCCAGACCATATAGGCTTCCCTTTCCACCCACTCCTGCTCCAGGCGCTGGTGTAGTCCTCATAACTCCTCTCTGGTCAGTTCAGGTTCTTTTTGTGCGGCTAATTATCTTTCAAGGAGTTAGGCTTTTTGCCTCGCCAATGCCTGTTCTAGCTGGCGGACTCGATCCAGCGACTGTTGTCCTGTTGTCCCAACATTAGCATGAAGTTGGGTACTTACCGGTGTACAGTGTGCAGCCCGTTCTTCCTGCGCCCGCAACTTTGCCTCCGGCCGTTTGGTGGTTGGTTCTTGAAGTGCGGCGGTTTCGGTTGCTAACATTTCTAGTCCCGAATTGACTAGTTTCAACTTGTTAAGGGTAGCTGATTCTAAGGGCAATCAGATCAAACTAGGCTTAAATCTTTCTTCATAAACGGAGATTGTCTAGGAAGGCTCGTAGGTAAAGATTTTGAGTAAAACTTATGATATTGATAAGATCTCTTCTCCGTTGCTTGATGATGGCTAAAGCTCGGGAGGCACTTCGATATTTATATCCCGCGTCTGAGTGTTCGCGGACTACAACTGGTTTACATATAAACAGGTATTTTCTTCCCAACCTTCGTCGCTTAATCGGAGAGCGTACCCGCTTTGACCCTGAAACTTTCTCTTCCCCCACACAGCTAACGGTATGATGAGAGCTCCCGACTTCTCTGCGGGTGTGGACCCACTTAGTCTGAGTTGTCAACCTTCTTTCGACTATTAAGATATTATTGCCCAGTTTGTAAGGTACCAATAACGTCTTAGAACTCCAAGGGGCCTCCTTGGTTGTTGGCCGAATCTGCTTCGTGCCGTCTTATCCGGCTTAGCAGCGGGCTTTCAGGATCACTAGAGTTCACGATCGGGCCAATACCTTCTCGTCTTCACTGCCTCTCCTTATCAACTTCTTCCGATAGGTCCATTGACCTTATAGGAATCACGGGGGCTTCAGCGTACTCTCGGTGTGTATCGGAGTAGCCTACTTCAATTGCGCATTCATACCCTTAATGGACTACCCGGGCTCTCTTAACTTCATCTGGGTGTAACTCTGCGAGCTCTTGACAGAATCGCCTCGTTCCACTTCCCAGACGTAGCCAGAGAGGCCCTCCAATATAGCCTTCGGACAGCATCCGGTCGGACTGACGGCGACGACGTATACGGGGTTATAAGATGTGTTCCAATATCTTGTTTTTCTTAGTAAATGATAAACTACATAAGGTACCAGTGTCGACTCGCATGGCGAACGCCGGGGCCGCAGGGGGGTAATTGCCTGTGGAGGTTCAGATTCATGCAGTCCTTTCTGAAAAGACATGTAATCCTCTTGGGAATCATTTGTACCTAACACAAGCTCCCACCTCTGTGCGGTTTCTCCCGAATCGCTTTCTAAAGGTTACCCTCTCTTTAGGTACCCTAAAAATAACCAAAGTAAAAAATAAAAATTAAACAATAAAACTTAAACTTAAACCATTGTGAAATTTATCTCTCCTTCTTGAACTCGACTTGGTAGGGTGAAAAACCTAACACGTTTACTTGGCCACGCTAGGAAAACCTTTTCCTTGTCATTCAACATAGGCCCATTTTGGCATGTCCGGATTCTCCCTTTGAAACACCTCCACCAATTCCTGTGCATGCTCAAAGTGGTCTAGTGGTTCCCAAGTATTTTCATCATCGGAACAGCCATTCCACTTCACGAAGTACCGTAACTCTCGTATTGTTCGGTTCCGACCTCCCATACGCCTGGCACAAGAGATTATTTCACTCTTCACGATTCTTACTATTTCCCATTCAAAATCTGAATCAATTTCTTCTCGCTCACTGGGAGGTTGTTCCCTTGCTGGTCGATTGGATGTTCGATAGGGTTCCAACAATGATACATGAAATATCGGATCAATCTTCCACCTTGGTGATATTTCTAGTTTGTAGGCACGTTCACCTCTTTTTTCCAATATCTTAAAAGGGCCATACAGCTTTGGGCTAAGTTCTTCGAGGGTCGCTTGGTGCGTATGTTTTTTGCATTTAATATGACCAAGACCCTGACCTTGATGTCTGGTTGCTGCTTAGCCTTGCGGTCATAGTATTTGCTCATATTTTCCCGTATTTGTTCCTACGCTTCTCTGCCCTGTTGGTGTATTGTTTGCATCCAGTGTGCATATAGCTGTGCGCCTAGATTCTGGGCTTCACGTTCCTTCATCCATTCTATTTGTGAGTGGAATCCATAGTTTGCGTAGAAGGGTGACATGCCATGTGCGTTCGTTACCGAATTGTTGTAGGCATGCTCGGCTAGTACTAACAGCTGATACCATTCCGTTTGGTCATAATTGACAAAGCTTCTGAGGTATCCTTCCAGCACTTGGTTGGTCCTTTCTGTTTGTCCATCAGTTTGCGTGTGGAAAGCAGTTCACATCTTTCATTTACTCCCCAAGATTTTGCATAGGGATTCCCAGAATTCTCACGAAAACTTTGCATCCATGTCGGATATAATTTCAGCTGGAAGTCCATGTAGCTTCCAGACTTCCCTCAAGAATACTTTTGCAACCTCCTTGGCAGTTGCATTACCTTCCAGACCTATGAAGTGAGTCATCTTTGTAAACCTATCACCAACTACCATAATTTATGTTCTTCCTTGTTATTTTGGTAGTTGTGTAAGGAAGTCGGTCGATATGAATGACCAGGCGGCGAATGGAACTTCTAGTGGCTGCAGCAGACGGAACAGCGCATGTCGTGGGGATTTATTATGTTAACATTCGTCACAGGACCGTGCGTAGTCATTTATCCACGCGGTCAGTCCTTTCCAATAAAAGTTTCTAGTAACAATTTCCAGAATCTTCTCCTGTCCAAAGTGTCCAGCTACCTTAGTGTCGTGGAAACTTTTGGCTGTAGTTGCCTGCAGCTGTTCGTTGTCAGGAATATATAAGCGATTCTTATAGTATACCAGTCCTTTGGTTAATGCACAGTGACTTGGAAATGGTTTGCCCTCCTCGGTTAACGTTTCCAATTCTAGCTTGCGTTCCAGCCAGTCTTCATCGTTCTGGCCTGCCTCTTTGATGGTTTTTAATAATGTCTGGTCATATTTCCTAATATCAACTTTGGACATTATAGCATTAGACATTAGGAGTATCCCTTTGCCTTGATTTACCTGATGATCTGGTTCATCAAGAAACGCATTGTCGGCCTGGTCTGCTTGCAAGTATGCCACCACTACCTAGGTCTTTGTTGCAGCTGATCATCTGAGTAATACATCCGTGCTTCCAAATCCGCCTTTGCCTCTCACCGTTTCTTCTATACCGTCCACTTCTAGCACTTCCGCCATCTGTATGTTCTCAATTATCATTTGTGCCATTCGGTCCCCTTTGCGTACCTGGCAATCTTGGTTTCCATGGTTCATTATGATAAGCTTGACTTCTCCGGTGTAATCAGCGTCTATTACGCCTCTGCCAATGCTGATCCCAAATTTGGCAGCCATTCCACTGCGTGGTGCCAACAGTGCATATGTTCCTTTTGGTAATCCGACGGATATTCGAGTTTCCACCAGCCTTTGTCCTTTTGCCGGAATTATAAAGTCCTCTAGTGCATACAGGTCGTGTCCGGCTGCTAGACGGGACCCCTTCAGATGTAAACGTGCTTTTGGAGTTCGCAATTTTATTCGCAAGGAATCAGGAGACTCTGTGCCATTTGTTCTTTCCTCTCGCTCAGGCTTATTTAAGTGCACCAGTGTGATTTGGAAGTCACAAGGCTAGAGAATTGACTGTTCGTTATGCGCAGCTCCCTCCTCTGGACGGTACACAGGACGTCGGCTTAGTGCATCAGGGTTTTCGCCTCATTTTCCCGGTCGATAGACAATCTTGAAATTGTAGTTCGATAGTTGCTGAGCCTATCGTATCTGCCGTGGGTTCTATACTTTAGTTTTAAGGAAGTTTTGTAGGTTCTGGTGATCAGTATAGAGAGTCACTGGTTTTTCTGTTCCGACCAGGTACTGTTTCCACTCTTTAAATGCTTCCAGAATCACCCACAGTTCCTTATCATGTTTCTCATAATTTCGCTTAGCTGGGCTCAGCTTCCGTGAGTGGAAAGCCACCAGATGTAGCTTTATGTCCTTAAACTGGGAGAGGACACAGCCTAGCGCAAAATCGCTAGCATCTGTTTCCACAATTGTTTCTCTTTCACGGTAGAAATGACAGAGTATAGGGGCGGAGATGAATCTTTTCTTAAGTTCTTCAAACGCCCCGTCTTGTTCCGGCCCCCTGCTAAATTTTCTGGGTTCTCCCTTCAACATTTCGGTTATTGGTTTGCAGATTTTGGAAAAATCCTTAATGAAACGTCAGTAAAAATTGGCAAAGCCAATGAATATTTGCACCTCCTTGACCGACCTTGGTGCCTTCCAATTTTTTATGCTTTCTACCTTTCCTTCACTCATGGTGACTACAACAATTGCCATAATATACCCTAAAAATTCTACTGTATCAACGTGAAAAACTGAGTTAGTGCTTGATACCGCTAGATCGTATTCGTCCAAGCGAGAGAGTACTTTTTTGACCAAGTCGACGTGTTCTTTCCTTATCTTGGACTAAATTAGAATGTCGTCTAGGTAGACCACCACTCAATGATCTAAAAATTCATGTAGAATTTTATTCATCATGGGCTGGAATGTGGCCGGCGCGTTTACCAGCCCGAATGGCATTACTTTGTATTCAAAGTGGCTGTATCGTGTCCGGAATGCAGTTTTCCACTCATTGCCCTCCTTTGTCCTTACCAGGTGATAGCAATCTTTCAAGTCGAGCTTAGTGAATATTTGGGCCCCAGCCACCCAGTTGTGGAGCTCGCTCAATAGGGGTAGTGGGTATTTGTTGGCCACCGTTAGCTTATTTAACTGTAGGTAGTGCACACATAGCCTCATTGAACTGTCAGGTTTAGGGACAAATAAAATTGGAGCCCTCGCAGGAGATTTGCTTTCCACGATTTTCACTTGATCCTGCATTTTCTGCAGGTATTTACAAAGCAAATCCAGCTGGTGGGCTGATATAGGATATATCGGGCCCCTGGGCGGTACCGCGCCGGGTATCAAGTCAATGGCGTGGTCAAAGGTTCTTCTTCCGCCTAGTTTCTATGCCGTTTCTGGTGCGAAAACCCTCTTAAATTCATGGTATTCCTGAGGTATTCATAGAATTTCTTTTAACTCTGGAGTGGGTGCTATTTCGATTCTTCCACTGTATCGTGCTTCTGGGTCGTATGCCACGGTCTCATCCCATTCAAATATCAAGTCTATGCCCTCATCATTAACATGAATTTGCCATTTCTCGTCTTTAAATGTCCATTTTTGTGCATCTTCTATGTGCCTTATGGGATGTTCTGTATGCCACCATCCAAATGGGATGCTTAGGTCATATTTGACAGCATAGGCAATTTCGCAAGAGATATGAGATCGGTGTGCATTGTTCCCAATCTCTAAGAGAATAGGATTTGTGTAGTGTTTTCCCCCATTTGCTGCTGTGGTTCCTTCAAAGGTGTAAATGTCCAAGCTATTTGTGCATGTGTGGTATGGTAGGCAATGCTTTTTAACCAGCTCTTGGTTAATTAGGAATATATTAGACCCTGAGTCTAATAGAACGCGAATCAGGATCCGTTCGCCATTTGCTTCTATTGTTGCTTTGCCATCTGGGCATGAATAATAAGGGGGGGCAGGTTCTACAGTTTTATTTCTTTTATTTGGGCCGCTTGGGGCCTGTGCAGGTCATTTGGGGAACATTTTCATTGTTATGATAACTTAGGGTGTTTGTTACCATGCCCACATGGTTTCGGCTATTTAAGCCACCTCAGACAAATTAAAATCTCTATCTTTGGTGTACTCGGCAGCCCACTACTAGCGGTCTTTACCCCTTGCCGAAGGGTTCCCATACACATGCCATTTGCCTTTCTCAGCCCACGCTTTTGTCTTTACTGGAGCCGCACTTGTATCGTTTCGACTATATCAGCCTATTTGGGCTCCGGGGATTCTTCACGCATCGACTCGTTTACCCCATGAGTCCATCGTGCCTATCCTGTCGACAAAGCCGTAGTCCAGGTTCGGGATTGATTTACCCCACTCCATTTAGCGTGTGGACTAGGTAGCCATAGTTACTCACTCTCTTGCACTTTATTTTTCTTGATGTCTTGAATCCTGTTCTGTTTCTTCAACTTTTCCGTTGTCCAGCCAACCTGTAATATATTTCGTTCCTGGAAGGCTTCTCACGATCCAGGCTAGACTGATTTCCCCTTGTCATTCTTAAGAAGACCCAAGTCCGCACTGGTCTGTCCACTCTTCCTTGGATCTCTTGTAAGGATTTAGGGCTTTATAAGGATGCGGGTTTAGTTGACCGTCTTCCGTACTGAGGTCCGATTTACACCAAATTTGGCGCGCCGCTTTCTTCTTTTTGAATTTCAGGTTCCCAGAGTTAGTCCCGGACTACCACGGGCCAGCGTCCAAGTTAATCGCTTCTTGCTCGTCTGTCATTCTTAGGTCTGCTATACTCCCGTAGGTCTGCATTGCTTCTCGTGACTCTCGCTTTGGTTTTTCAGTTTCCCACGGAGAAGCGCAGAATACCTGCTAGTAGGACCTTGCAGAGGTCGAGCCCCCTTCTTGATTTCGGTTTCGGTAAGGGGTCCATAACCGACTACCCAGTCGCCGTCACTGCCGGTGCCTGAAAACCTTCTTTAGATTTCATCCATGTCTTCCAGTTCCCAGATCCTGGGCTGGTTGACTTGGTTCACCCTAGTCCTAGGTTCTAGTTGCCCCTTTGTTATTAGGGGTCATCGATATTGGGGTTTGAAATTTCCCCTTTTCTGTCCTATGACCGATACTTGGGCTTGTTTCCAGCAGACCTTCCAAGTATGGTTACCCAACATGCAACGGGTGCATTGGTTGGCTTTCTTTCGTTCTTCAATTTATGCCTTAGGGATTCCTTTACGAGCTTCAATCCAATTTGTAGGCTCAACCTTTCCTTCAGCGGGGGCTTTTTTCCCTTTTTCCGCTTGTTTTTTCAATTTGTATGCCGCCTTTTCAGCTGCCGTGTAGGTTTTCCGTTTATTATTTCCAGCAGTGTTCTTGGTGGATTTTGATTCCTGCTCTCGCTTTCTATTCTGGAAGTAACTTTTCGCCTGGTCGTTTTTTCTGAAAAGCCCTTGTTGTTCCTTGAACGATTCTTCCGCTTTGGTGACCCTGCGGACTGCCTTTATCCATCCGCTATCCAAGTCGTGATTCTCAAGTGATAGCGTACGCATGGCTTCAATAGGATGTTGCCGCAGAATTATAGTTCTCCAAGTGATACCAGAAAGCTCCGCCTCGATGTTGTGGTTTTCCATGTTTAGGAGATACTTTTCTATATCCCCTGTATACCTGACCTTCTCCATCTCGCCTAAGGCTTTTTGCGCCGTATGCAGTACTGAAAATCGTTCTGTAACATCGGCTCGAAAAGTGATTCAGAAATCATAACCCTCATGTTTTGGGAATCCGAGGTCCCCAGTCATTGTCTTTGGATAAGTTATCGAGAAAGGGGCTACCTCGGTTCCTTCCATTCTTCCTAATGCATACTGATGCGTTCTTCATCGTTTTCCCATTGCCATGGGTTTCTCCCAAAGTAGTCCTCGCAATTTTAATAACCATACTCTCACATGCTGAGGAGGCTTATTTTCGAATTTGAACTTGGGGTCCTCTTGCCGGCGATTGGTCCTTGACAAGGCTTGCCCTAGTCAGTCGACCCATGCGTCGGCTTCGGATTCAAACTTACGGCCAGGTAAGGGTCCTCGTGATGGCTGACCACCTCGTCGTGAGGGGCCAACTCAGTCTTCAGACCCAGGGTCGTGATCACCCGGGTTAGGTGCCTTTGGCGGAGGGGGCGGTGGTGGCTCCTTTCCGCCATTTCTGTTTCCGTGACCTCGCTCCATTGCCTTTCCCTTGTCTCTACTGGGAATGAACCGGAACTCTTCTCCTCCATCGGGCGTTGTTCGTCTTTCCAATCCCGGATTTTCCATTGGCTGTGGTGCTACTGTTTCCCACACTCTTGGTGGGTTCCTCGTAACTTGTAGTTTCACCAAAGTTTTATTCATCCGCGTCAACATTCAATTTGGTTGCTCAGATGCAGCATTCTGCCTTATCAGATAGGCTTCCCTTTCCGACCGTTCTTGTTCCAGGCGCAAATGCAGTTCTCGTAATTCCTCACAGGTCCACTGATGTTCTGTGGGTGTGGCCACTTGTCTTTGTAGGAGTTCTGCTTTTTGTCTTGCCAACGCCTGTTCTAGCTGGCGGTCTCGATCCAGCGACTCTTGTCCTGTTGTCCCAATGTTAGCATGAAGTTGGGTACTTACCGCTTCATTGTGTGCAGCACGTTCTTCTTGCGCCCGCAACTTTTCGTCCAACAGTTTGGTAGTTACAGCTTGTAGTGCGGCGGTTTCAGTTGCTAACATTTCAAGTCCCGAATTGACCTGTTTCAACTCTTCGCAGATGATCTGTTCCCTATAGGTTATCCGTTAAGCATGGTGCTGGAGTTGGTTTGCCTGATCCTGAGCTTGACCGGATAGTTCATGGTAGGCCAGATGTTGCATATCAACTGATTCCTGAAGGGTACGGTCGAAGTAGCTCATTACCTGGCCTATACGTTCTGCTAATCTTTCCATAGCTGGATTTCTAGCGTCGGGGGGACGGGGAGTGCTTGCTCGAGTACCGGGGGCCGATTTTTTGACTCCACATGGCTGTGAAAGGTGGTGGAGTGGCAAAGGTGACCTTGAGCGTCCAGGTGCATGGTCGCTCCCAAACAGAGAGACTTCTTCTATGTGCGACATGGCTTTGTCCGTATACAATCAATTGTCGGGCCATTCCGTTCTATTGGGACTCCGGATGTTTCCCTGGTGTCCAAAGAGATGGGGTGAAGGAGGGGGAGGTAAAGCAGAAAGAACTGGAGGTTCCTTCTTCTTCAGTATTGTAGTCTTGGAACGGTTTCTACAGGAAGTTGGGACCGTAGAGGTGTTCGTAGATATATTGGAAATCTGATTCGGTAGGAATCAATAGGGGATCGGTGAACCAGGAGGGTTCCTGAGGTATATAGAATTGAATCTCGGGGAGGGAGTTTTCATGTATTTCTTCGAATAAGGAGGTGTATTTTAAAGGACGTGGTTCTAGCAGTAGCTCGTTCAGGAGTGTGAAATCAGCTCTGAACTTATTTGATTCCTGAGGTATGACTTGGAGGTGCCCAATAGTCATGAAAGGAGCCTTGGTAACAAGGAGAAATATAAATATTTGTTAAGGATGGCTAATTCTAAGGTCAAGCGAAACAAACTAGGCTTAAATCTTTCAACGTAAACGGAGAGAGTCTAGGATGGCCCGTAGGTTAAGATTCTGAGTAAAACTTATGATATTGATAAGATCTCTTCTCCGTTGCTTGATGATGTCTAAAGCTCGGGTGGTACTTCGATATTTATATCCTGCGTCTGAGTGTTCGCGGACTACAACTGGTTTACATATAAACAGGTATTTTCTTCCCAACCTTCTTCGCTTAATCAGAGAGCGAACCCGCTTTGACCGTGAAACTTTCTCTTCACCCATACAGCTAACGGTATGATCAGAGCTCCCGACTTCTCTGCGGGTGTGGACCCTCTTAGTCTGAGTTGTCAACCTTCATTCGGCTGTTAAGATATGGTCGCCCAGTTTGGAACGTACCAATAACTTCTTAGAACTCCAAGGGGCCAGCTTGGTTGTTGGCCGAATCTGCTTCGTGCCGTCTTATCCGGCTTTGCAGCGGGCTCTCAGGATGACTAGTGTTCACGATCGGGCCAATACCCTCTCGTCTTCACTGCCTCTCCTTATCAACTTGTTCCGATAGGTCCATTGACCTTATAGGCATTACGGGGGCATCAGCGTACTCTTGGTGTGTATCGGAGTAGCCTACTTCAATTGCGCATTCATACCTATATAGGACTTCCCGGGCTCTCTTAACTTCATCTGGGTGTAACTCCGCGAGCTCTTGACGGAACCACTTCGTTCGACTTCCCAGACGTAGCCAGAGAGGCCCTCTCATTTACCCTGCGGACAGCATCCGGTCGGACGGACGGCGACGATGTATACGGGATTACAAGATGTGTTACAATTTCTTGTTTTTCTTAGTAAACGATCAACTGCACCAGGTGCCAGTGTCGATTCCCTGGGCAAACGTCTGGGCCGCAGGGGGGTAAATACCTATTGAGGTTCAGATTCATGCAGTTCTTTCTGAAAAGTCAATATATTCTCTTGGGAGTCGTTTGTGCCTAACACAACTCCTCGCCAATGATTTGCTCCCCATGGCTTATCCGTTGAGCATGGTGCTGGAGTTGGTTTGCCTGATCCTGAGTTAGAGCAGATAGTTCACGGTAGGCCAGATGTTGCATATCGACTGATTCCAGAAGGGTACGGTCGAAGTAGCTCATTACCTGGCCTATGCGTTCTACTAATCTATCCATAGCTGGATTTCTGGCGTCAGGAGGATGGGGATTGCTTGATCGAGTTCGTGGGGCACACTTTCTGACTCCACTTGCCTGTGACAGGTAGTGGAGTGCCAAAGGTGACCTGGAGAGTCAAGGTACGTGGCCGCTTCCAACCAGAGAAACTTCTTCTATGTCAGACATGGCTTGGTCCGTATCGACAGTCAGAAGTTGTGCCATCTCGTTCTATTGGGACTCAGGATGTTTTACTAATCTCCAAACAAATGGGGTGAAGGAGGGGGAGGTAAAGCTGAAAGAACTAGAGGTTCCTTCTTCTTCAGTATGGTAGTCTTGAAACGGCTTCTATTGGAAGATGAGACCGTAATAATGTTCGTAGATTTCTTGGAAATCTGATTCGGTAGGGATCAATAGGGGATCGGTGAACCAGGAGGGTTCCAGAGGTATATAGAATTCAATCTCCAAGAGGGAGTTTTCAAATATTTCTTCGAATGAGGAGGTATATTTTAAAGGACGTGGTTCGCGCAATAGCTCGTCGTGGAGTGTGCAATCAGCTATGAGCTTATGTGATTCCTGAGGTATGACTTGGAGGTGCCCAGTAGTCATGTAATGAACCTTGGTAACAAGAAGAAATATCAATATAATGTTAAGGGTAGTCTATTCTAAGTGCAAGCGAATCGAACTAGGCTTAAATCTTTCTTTGTAAACGGAGATTGTCTAGAAAGGCTGGTAGGTAAAGATTTTGAGTAAAACTTATGATATTGATAAGATCTCTTCTCCGTTTTTTGATAATGGCTAAAGCTCTGGAGGCACTCGATATTTATATCCCACGTCTGTGTGTTCGCAGACTACTACTGGGTTACATATACAAAGGTATTTACTTCCCTACCTTCGCCTCATAATCCGAGAGCGAACCCGCTTTGACCCTGAAAGTTTCTCTTCCCCCACACAGCTAGTGGTATGATCAGAGCTCCTGACTTCTCGGAGGGTGTAGACCACCTTAGTCTGAGTTGTCAACCTTCTTTCAGCTGTTAAGATATGGCCGCCCCGTTTGGCACGTACCAATAACTTCTTAGAACTCCAAGGGGCCAGCTTGGTCGTTGGCCGAATCTACTTCGTGCCGTCTTATCCGGCCCTGCAGCTGGTTCCAGGTTGACTAGTGTTCACGATCGGGCCA
This sequence comes from Tuber calosporum, assembly GCA_003316355.1. Taxonomy (NCBI): domain Eukaryota; kingdom Fungi; phylum Ascomycota; class Pezizomycetes; order Pezizales; family Tuberaceae; genus Tuber; species Tuber calosporum. Next base: position 38,467 of record QFET01000685.1, on the reverse strand, counting down.
ATACCTTTTCGTCTTCACTGCCTCTCCTTATCAACTTCTTCCGTTCGGTGCATTGACCTTATAGGCATCAGGGGGCGGCTGCGTACTCTCGTTGTGTATCGGAGTAGCCTACTTTAATCCCGCATTCATACCCATCTAGGACTACCCGGGCTCTCTTGACTTCATCTGGGTATAACTCCACAAGTTCTTGACAGAATCGCTTCGTTCCACTTCCCAGACGGAGCCAGAGAGGCCAGCCCATATACCCTGCGTACAGCATCTGGTCGGACGGACGGCGAGGAGTTATTTGGGGTTACAAGATGTGTTCCAATTTCTCATTTTTCTTAGTAAACGAGCAACTGCACAAGGTGCCAGTGTCGACTACCAGGGCGAACGCCGGGGCCGCCGCTGGATGATTGCCTGTAGAGGTTCAGATTCATGCAGTTCCTTCTGAAAAGTCATGTAATCCTCTTGGGAGTCGTTTGTGCCTAACAGGAACCTCCAGACCACTTAGTGCATGCACAGGAATGGGTGGAGGCATTTCATAGAGAGAATCCAGATATGCCAAAGCGGGCAGATGTTGAATGATAAGTTAAAGGTATTTCCTGCATGGTCAAGCAAACGCGCTACGTTTTTCACCCTACAAAGTCGAGTTTCAGAGGGGACTGTATTGTTCAAGTTTGGGTTTTATTTTTAAATTTTACTTTTATGTGTGTTATTGTTATTTTGAGGTGGTACCTAAAGAGAGGGTAACCATTCTAAAAGTGGTTCGGGAGAAAGCAAATTGAGGAGGGATCTTGTGTTAGGCACACATGACTCCCAAGAAGATTATATGACTTTTCAAGAGGAACTGCTTGAATCTGAACCGCTACAGGCTATTACCCACCTACGGCCCCAGCGTTCGCCTTTGGAGTCGACACTGGCACCATGTACAGTTCCTCGTTTCCTAACAAAACCTAGAAGTTGGAACACATCTTGTAACTCTTTATACGTCGTCGCCCTCCGTCCGACCGGAAGCTGTCCGCTGGGTACATGAGAGGGCCTCTCCGGCTACATCTGGGAAGTGGTACGAAGCGATTCTGTGAAGAATCCCACAGAGTTACCCCCAGTTAAAGTTGAGATAGCCGGGGTAATCCTATATGGGTCTCAATGCGCGATTGTTGTAGGCTACTCCGATAAACACAGAGTGTACGCAGTCGCCCCCGTGAAGCCTATAAGGTCAACGAACCTATCAGAACATATTGATAAGGAGAGGCAGTGAAGACGGGAAGGCAATGGCCCTATCATGTAAAATAGTCATCATGAAAGCCAGCTGCAGAACCGGATAAGACGGCACAAAGCAGACTCGGCCAACAACCATGCTGGCCCCTTGGAGTTCTAAGAGGTTATTGGTACGTTGCACAATGGGCGGCCATATCTTAACAGCCAAAAGAAGGTTGACAACTAAGAGTAAGTGGCTCCACACCGTCATAGAAGTCAGTAGTCCTGATCATATCATTAGCTGTGTGGGGGAAGGGAAAGTTTGATGTTCAAAGCGGGTTCGCTCTCGGATTAAGAGACCAAGGTTGGGAAGAAAATACCTGTTTATAGGTAAACCTGTTGTAGTCCGCGAACATTCAGACGCGGGATATAAATCTCGAAGTTCCTCGAGATCTTTGGCCTCCAGGGATTGGACAAGTTTGCAGCCGGCTGGATACATCAAATGAGGTCAGGCAAAAGCTACCTGGATGCTCACTCCTTCTGGGATGACCCTGATCCCCTCCCCCTCTGCCCGTACTGCGAGGAGTGTGATTAGACCATGGTTTATGCTATCCTTCAATATCCTGCTAAGGCCTCTACACGCCTCCGCCATCTTCCTGACATGGGCGGTCTCAGCCTGGGCTCCCCTATCTGGTCCTCGGTATACCTACTTCAGGCCATGCGTACCTACATTTTGGAGTCTGCAACTGGCTTCGCCCCATCATTGCCGGCCGCTAGGCCACCCTCACCCTAGGACAGCTTGGCTGCCCTTCACTATACTTACCTAGTTCTTTCATGTTATCATGATTTTCCTTGCTAAGTTTGGAATTTTGTTATTTTCTTTCCTTTTATGTGTTGACTACGTTTTGGAAGCAGTGATGGTATCGTCACTAGTGGGAGATATGATTCGAACATTCTTTTCTAGGTTTGTTTAAGATTTACATTTCGTTTTTGCCATACCTAGTGCTGCAAGCAGTTTCCTGTACGTAACAGAGAATATATGAGTTAAATAATAAAAAAAAAATTAAGTCCCTAGCTTTAGCCCTCATCTAGCAACGGAGAAGAAATCTTATCAATATCATAAGCTTAAGTCAAAAATCTTTACCTACGAGCCTTCCTAGACAATCTCCAGTTACCATTAAAGATTTAAGTCTAGTTCGATTCGCTTTCCCTAATAATCCCTACTCTTAACCAGGTGGCCGACCAAAAAGGGCTAGCCTACCTTCAAATGTGAGGTTGAAGGTTCACGTTTTGAACTGGTACCTGGAGGTCTGTTTTCAACCTTCACTCTCTATTTCTCTTTACTTCCTTCATTCATTCCTATCGGAAAGGTCGGCCAACCCATCTCTTACTTGGCCCTTTTGCAAATTTTTCTTTTCTTTTTCTTCTTTTTCTTTTGCTTTCCCTCACTAGTTTTTTTTTTTCAGTATCATCCAACCTAAATTTTCCGCAGTTTTTCAAAAATTTCCTTTTATTTTTTTCCTTGTCTTCAGGTTTTCTTTCTTTGAAACTAGTGAAGTTCACTGATATTTACACAAAGGAGTCAAATAGTGGCGATTTGTCTAAATCCGAAATTGGGGAAATAGTTCTTTGGCTTGAAGATCCTATGAAGCTGCGGAGAACTCCCTATGGTTGATGAGAGAGGAAAAAGCCATGAATTAGCGCTATTCCTACAACAATTCGCTCACTTTCTTAGGCACAAGTGGGATATAATTATGACAATCTTAAGAAGTCAAACTGGGAAGCCCTAAAGCTTGCTTATCAATCTGGATGTGGCCTTAGGGAAGAAGATCTTGTCAATGGAAATTCTTTATCCTTAAGGAGTAAGACGCCATTTAAGCTTAGTTTATAGGTACTAACCTAGGGGGAAATCTAGGTAAACTAGAAAAGATGTGTACCTTTATTGCCCAACTTGGTGTAATATGGGGCACTCTGCCAAACCTTCGTCCACCAAGTCTCTTTTCTTCTGCCTCTTAAAGCTAAGAAACTAGCTTTGCCAGTAATACTCTAATTAATACCCTACTGTTAGCAGAAAGTGTAATTCAAATTACGGACAACAATGACATTGACAAGAATAATCAATTCGCGGTGGAGTTCCACTCAGACATTGCCTATTCTAGATTGTCATCTTTTGCTCATGAAAGGTAAGCTTTAATTCTCAGATTTTTTCACCTTGGGTTGTATGTTTCGTTAGCTAGGATTCTGGTTGTAATTTTGCTTTATAAACAATTAAGTAGTCAGTTGTTTGGATGTTTTTTTCTTTCTTGTTTCAATTTAGTTACAAATAAATTGGAGTTTATTGTAATCACAGTTTTGCATATCAATAAAATACGTCTTGATATTAGCATTAGAATAATAGTATACTATAATAGTATCACAAGATTTAATATGGAACATATCAGAAGCAAGTCATCACCTATTGCTATCGGTGAAGTACTAACAACCGCCACCAGCACCTGCAATACCCGCAAACCCTCCTTAAGCACTGCTAACCCCCCACCGACCTTAAGTAAGGAAGTTAGGAAAGGCCAAAATTAACAAGGGAATTTAAGGTCATGAAAGAGTAGTATGAGGACGAAAGGAAGAGGTGGAAGAAGAAAGGTTCTACTAGCCAGTGTGCTCAGATCACTGCTATGGCACAAAATGCAATATGATTTGCTAGAAGAGCAGCAAGTTAAGCAAAGCGAAATACGAAAAAGAAGAGCATGTGTTAGAGAGGAAGAGAGTGGAAATAAGAGAAAAGGAATTGGAGTTGGAAAAGAACCGGTGGAATGTAAGGATTGAAAGAAGGCTGGGGGTTGGGGAAGAAAATAGAAATAGATAAAATAATGAGAACTTGGAACAGGCAGTGGACATCCTACGTCTCCTCTTCCATCCTCTGTCTCCTCTACACAACCGGCGATTGAAATCTCAACAGCACGAGAAATCATCACCACTTTCGGTTCGATTCAACCTCACACTTTGGCCATGCCAGGGGGTGGGGATTTGTCTTAATGATTCCCTCCTCTCCGTGCTAATTAGGGTCTACCCCTTTGAGTTTGTTCTCTCCTCTTCTGCCATCTTTGTTGATGATTCCTCTCGTTTTCCCGCTTTTGTTTTGCCTCGCTTAGCTTTTTGCTCTACCTCGCTTAACATTTGCACGGTCAGGAATTCCCTCTAACCTCCCTATATGGCTACGAGATAGGGTTGCAGTAGGGGGAGACATTCTTCCGGCCTACAGATGATTTGTTACTCTGATGGTCGATTCCCCCACCCTCACCTTGATGAGCACTGCCTAGATCGTGTTAAGGGTAGCCGATTCTAACAGCAGGCGAATCGAACTATGCTTAAACCTATCTTCGTAAAAGGAGGTTTTCTATGAAGGCTCGTAAGTAAAGAATTTTGAGCAAAACTTATGATATTGATAAGATCTCTTCTCCGTTGCTTGATGCTCTATCTAAGACCGGGGACTGCCCAGGTATTTATACTCTGCGATCTTGATCCCTCGGCTTTACAACTTCCAAGACCTTTCTACTATGTTTCCCAAGTGCGAACCCTGTTTGACCCAGAGTTCTTAGTCTCAAGCTTTTGGTCTTCAGTCTCCTGGCCCATTTAGCAGAATGATAGTGTCCTATCCTCCAATGGGACTCTGCCGATCTGTAGACCTTTATCCATATATGAAGTAATCAAGGCTCATGTCGCTATGCATCGGCGACTACAGTCTTCTGACAGGCTCATAGGATAATATCACTCATAACTGTTCAACCGTACTACCGATTTCTTGCGTTCGACCTGCTATTTCCAGACAGAGTCCTCTTCTTGGAAGTCGGGCAATAATCCCTCAGTCGGGGCATTGTTATCTTCTTGCAAGAAGGTTTGCAGATGCAAACTCAACTGGTACAAAATATCTCATTCAACCAGAAACCCTGCTCGGCCACGGAGTTGAACACATGACCTTGAAATGGACCACTTGACCTTATACCCTTAGACCATGACTGCGGCGACTTATACAGGGTTAAAAGATGTGTTCCAATATCTCGTTTTTCTTAGTAAACGAGCAACTGCACACGGTGCCAGTGTAGACTCCCAGGGCGAACGCCGGGGCAAGGGCGGGCAAATTGGCTGTAGAGGTTCAGATTCATGTAGTCCCTGCTGAAAAGTCATGTAATCCTTGTGGGAGTCTTTTGTGTCTAACACGAGCTCCCTCCTCTGTGTGGTTTCTCCCGAATAGCTTTTCAAAAGGTTACTCTCTCTTTAGCAACTCCATCAAAATAACAATAAAAACCACAACAAAAACTTTAACAATAAAACCCAAACTTAAACAATTCTGAAATTTATCATTCCCTTCTTGAAATCGACTTGGTAGGGTGAACAACTTAACGCCTTTGCTTGGCGACGCAGGAAAACCTTTTCCTTGTCATTCAACATCTGCCCGCTTTGGCATATCCGGATTCTCCCTATGAAACGCCTCCACCTATTCCTGTGAATGCTCTAAGTAGTTTGGTGGTTCCCAAGAATTTTCATGCTCGGAGCAGCCAGTCCACTTCTTAAATTACCATAACTCACAAATTGGTCAGTTCCGAGCTCCCACATGGCGGGTATAAGAGATTATTACACTCTTCACTATTCTTTCGATTTCCCGTTCAAATTCTGAATCGATTTCTACAGGCTAGCGTGGAGGTTGTTCCCTTGCTTGTCCCTTGGATGTTCGATAGGGTTCCAATAATGATAAATGAAATTTCGGATAAATCTTCCATCTTGGTGATATATCTGGTTAGTAGGCACCTGCGCCTCTTGTTTCCAATACCTTAAACGGGCTATACAGCTTTGGGCTAAGCTTCTTCAAGTGTCGTTTAGCGCGTATGTTTTTTGTATTTAACAGGACCAGGTCCCAGACCTTGATGTCTGATTACTGCTTAGCCTTGCGGTTGTAATATTTGCATATATTTTCCCGTGTTTATTGCAACGCTTCTCTGGCCTGTTGGTGTATTGTTTGCATCTAGTGTGCATATAGCCAGGCACCTGGATTTTGGGCTTAACGTTCCTTCATCCATTTTGTTTGTGGGTTGAATCTATAGTTTGCGTAGAAGGGTGATATACCTAACGTGTTCGTTAGGAATTGTTGTTGGCATGCTCGGCAAGTGGTAACTGCCGGTACCAGTCCGTTTGGTCATAATTGACGAAGTTTCAGAGGTATCCTTCCAGCACTTGGTTGGTCCTCTCTGTTTGTCCATCAGTTTGCGGGTAGTATGCAGTTGACATCTTTCATTTTATCCCCAGTGTTTTGCATAGGGATTCCCAGAATTCTCCCAAAACTTTGCATCCATGTCGGATATAATTTCCACTGGAAGTCCATGTAGCTTCCAGACTTCCCTGAAGAATATGTTTGCAAACTGCTTGGCAGTTGCATTACCTCCCAGACCTATGAATTGAGCCATCTTTGTAAACTTATCCACGACTACCATAATTTGTATTCTTCCTTGAGATTCTGGTAATTGTGTGATGAAGTCGGTCGATATGGATGACCAGGCTGCGAATGGGACATCTAGAGGCTGCAGCAGACCGAACCGTGCATGTCGTGGGGATTTATTATGTTGACATTTATCACATAACCGTACGTAGTCATTTATCCACGCTGTCAGCCCTTTCCAATAAAAAAGTCTGGTAACAATTTCCAGAGTCTTCCACTTTCCAAAGTGTCCAGCTAGCTTAGAGTCGTAGCAACCTTAGACTATAGTTGTCTGCAGCTGTTCGTTGTCAGGAATGTATATTTTTCTTTTTTTTAATTAATTCATATATTCTCTGTTAACGTACAGGAACCAGCATGCAGCGCTAGCTATGGCAAAAATGAAACGTTAATCTCAAATAAACAAATAAAAGAAATATCAAAAACCTATCTCCCAATTGTAACAGTACCGTCACTGCTCCCACAATTGAGGCTCTTCAAATAAGGAAAGAAAATAACACAATTCCAAACAAAGTAAGGAAAATCATAATGACATGAAGGAATAAAAGTTAGTGGCGGAGGGCAGCCAAGCTGTCCTAAGGTGCGGGTGGCTCGCGGGGGCATCTGAGATGGTAATCCAGTTACAGATTCCAAAATGTAGGGTCGAAGGGCCTGTAGTAGGTCCATGGTGGACAAGAGTGGAGAGCCAGGGCCTAGGCTGCCATTGCCAGGGATATGGCGGAGGCCAAAAGAGGCTTTGGCAGGACATTGGAGGATAGCATGGACCATGGTCTCTTCCTCCTCCACGCAGTAGGGGCAGAGTGTGAGGGGGTCAGGGTCGTCCCAGGATGTGTGGGCGGACAGGTAGCTTTTACCAGACAGCATTTAGTGGATCCTACAGGCAGCGAACTTGTCCAGGCCATTGAAGCGGTGAGGCGACAGGCGAGGTGCATAGCGGAAGTAGAGGGGGGGGGGAAGCTGGAGGGTCCAGTCCTTGAGAAGGAGTGCCTTACAGGCATTCTTAAGGAAGGGGTAACTCCTGGTTGTCGGTTCCGGGGAGAGGATGTCTGCAGGGAGCAGGTGAGGAGAGGCAAGTGGGAACTTCCCATCAGTGGGTATGAAGGGAAGGAGGGAGTGACAAAGTGCATCAATGGGTAGGTCACGCCTAGAGAGGTAGGGGGGTTTGTATCGGTCACAGAGTAGGGGTATGTAGTTTTGCTTGAGCCCTTGAAGTGTATGAAGGGAGTCAAGTCTTGTGTTAGAAATGTCTGAGATGGGAAAAGAGTGTGGTAACCTGGCGGCTGCCGCGCTTATGAGAGGTGAAGAGCAGACAAGGCGGAGAGCAGCCATGCAATGCTTGTGTGGGAGCAGGGAGGAGATGGGAGCCAGGCAGGCTTCTCTGTTTAGTATGGAGATTGGGGTGGAGGAGAAGCAGTTGGTGATCCAGAGGAGTACTCTGTTCCAAAGCGTGGTTATCTTGTCCATGGTGACCTGGGAGGGAGAGAACAGGTCAGCACCATTAGTGAGGATAGGGAGGACCAGGCGTGAGACTAGTTTCATTGCCATGTAGGGCGAGAGGCCTAGTCCAGGTGGTAAGAGTTGTTTGATGATTGAGAAAGCTGCTTGAGCGAAGGCGATCCTTTTGAGGAAGTGGGTTGTGGTTTCCTAGGTAGGTGTCAACCAGTAGCCTAGCCGGCGTACTGATGCAGAAGGGGGGAAGAAAGACATGGAGCCCAATGGGTGAGGTGGAGATGGGGGAGCGATCCTTGGGTGTGTGCCAGTGGATGAGCTCAGTCTTGGGAACTGAGAAAGAAACCTCCTGCTTGGCTGCCCTGTGGGTAAGTAAAGAAAACACCTGTTGAAGTACCTGAATGGTCCTTCTGTAGGAGACAGAGGAAACAATAACAGAAAAATCATCAACATAGGAAAAAATTACCCATTGGGGTATGGAAACATGTAACCGTGAAACGTAAATCAAAAACAATGAAGGAGAGATAGGGGAGCCTTGCGGGGTCCCAACAGAAACCGTGAACAAAATTGCAGGTGCCCCTTGGAAGAGCAGGCGGCAGTGTTGGGCGGTGAGGAAGGAGCGGACCCAAGAGGTCATGTATCTTGGGATGCATCTCGTGCGTAGCGGAGAAGTGAGAGAAGCGGCGGATATGTTATTGAAGCCTCCTTTGATGTCTAGAATTAGGGACGAGACTTTCCTATTAGGGTGTTGTCAGGAGCGAACCTCATGGGTTAGGGCAGCGCAGGCGTCAAATGTGCTGAGGCCAGGGAGGGAGCCACACTGTTTCGGGTTAATAAGGCCTCCTGACCTGGACATGGAGGCGAGCCGGTAGGCTATAATCATTTCAACGAATTTCGAGACCGTTTCAAGGAGGACAATGATGCGAAAGGAGGTAGGGGTAGAGTAATCCACTTTATCTGGTTTGGGGAGGACTATGCCATTCGCTCTTTTTAGGGGGAGTGGATGGTAACCAAGTAGGAGGAGGGGGCCTAGGAGTTGTCTTAGAATAGAGGGGTTGATTGAGTGGACCCTCTTCCAGATCCCATTAGGGACCTGGTCTGGACCTGGTGCTGTGGTGTTGAAGGATTTGTGGAGAGCGCGGAAAGTTTCTTCATTGAGGAGGGGAGTGGCATCGGTGTCATACCGTAGGAAGGAGGGGGTAGGAAGAGGAGCTTTGAGAGGAAAGAAGTGATGGTGGAGGGAGGTGTTGATTTCATCTAGAGTGGTTGCGTCAGGAAAGGAGGTGAACCTTGCGGGTTGGCGACCTGTAGCGAGCTGCCTAGCTGTCCACACTGACTTGGTGTAGATGTTGGCTAGGAATTCCTTCCAATGTGCGGATTTGGCCTTCTTCCTGGCTTTGAAATAGGTATTGCGGTGTTGTCGGCAGAGTGACAATATGTATGACGTGTGAGTTAGGCGATGGGCCCTAGCTGTGTGATTATTATTATTATAATTATATCTCATTACGCTTATGGAGACAGAGGCTATGAAGCGGTAACTAACATACATGTAAGGTGCAACTCCTGCACCAGGTCATTGCCCACCGTCTGATATATGTTTTTAGCAGCTTTGGAGTGGAACCCCGTCATAAACGCTAACTACCCCTAAACAAAAGAAATCCTCCTATCCACCATAAGCCTAACAAGTATAAGGAAATAATAGTAAGAAAACCTAAGTAGCCCTGTTCCTATTCTCACTTGTTTCTTGGTATGCGTGTAGGTAGGTGGGGCACTCCTTGGAGGTAGCCAGGTGATCATTGCCGCAGTTGAGGCATTTGATGGTGGTATGAAGGCATGGGTTGCCCTTGGTGGGGCAGTCAGATCTGCGAAAGGTTTGGACGTGAGCAGGATGTTCCAAGGAACAGATTGCGCAGTGGGGGGTTCTGGTGCACAAGGTTGGGCGGTGGCCAAATTCTGTCCATCTGGTGCATTGGGTGTCAGGGCCAAAGGCAAGGTAGCGTTGCACCTGGAACCTTCGGCTAAAGAGAGAGAGGCCTATGTTGAGGGCTTTGGCTATTGGTTCTTGGCCGGCAATTGTTAGGACCATACCTGAGGCTGCTTTATCCTGATTTTGGGCTTGGGTGGTGAGCCATCCGGGGGGGCGTGGCAGGTGGGTCCCTGGATTGAAAGCTTAAATATCAGCTTGGACTGTAGGGAAAGTACAGGTGGTGGGTATGGCGTGGATGATGACCTTATGCCAGATCTCATCCATTCTGAGGCCACTGGCAGCTGGGATGGTGGCTCTGATAGCCTCCTCAATGGCAAAGCAGTGGTTTTTGAGAACAGTGGAGGCTGGGATGTTGTCCTTGGTAATAAAGCGTACATGGTGGTTGGGGGGAACTCAATATTAGAGATCAGTTGTTTCTTGATTGCAGTGTTTACTGTATCGCAAATGGTAAGGTGGTTGTTCTCATCAGGTAGTGCTGTAGCATCTCTCTCAATGATAATCGTATGGTCGCATTTGGTGAGGAGGGCAGTGATTGAGTTCTTGGTGGGTAGAGTGGTAGGGGGTTTGACTGGGGAAGCTTTGGCAGCTCTTTTGGGCCAGGTTTGTGTAGTGGTAGTTGAAGGTAGTGTGGATTGTAGTGTGGTAGTTGGTTGTTGTAGGAGTTGCTGTGACTGAAGTTGCGCAACTTGGTTGGTAAGGGTGGAGATCAAGGAGTGTAGGTCTTTGGTGTCCGGGATATGAAGTTCTTGGACCACCATCAGGTGTTGCTCTAGGGCGTTAAGCTTATCTGAAACTTCATTGTGTACTTTGTTGACGGCATAGAGTCTCCTGGTAAGTGATTCAACAGTGTGGGGTCTTCCTTTTTGGGTGAGGAAGGTGGAGGCATCAGTGTTGGAGCGGGATGGACCAGGGCCTCCAACTATCTGGACTGGGGAAGGGGTGTCCTCCATAGCATTTTCATCCATGGGGGTGTCTGTATGCGAGGATAGGTTTTCAAAGATGTTTTGTGGTTGGAAAGGGGTTGCCAGGGGGTTTGCAACCCCACTACCTCCGACTCTTAGCCGTGGAGGCATCAGATTATTATTATAAATCATTAAGCTTGTAGAGCCTATGGCTATGAAGCTTGAAAAGTACCAGAGTGTAGTGTCTCCCACTACTGGTCCCAAATTGAATCTCCAAAATCATTTTGTCTCCTTCTCAGTGGGCCTCCTTCCAGTTCCATCCTATTCTCCTCCCACCCCTCCTTACTGCCTCCATTCCAACCCTCTGGCCTCCTCTCTCCTCTCCCATTCATCTCCTTCTACTAATCCCTCCTCTTCCCTCTCCTCTTCCTCCTCCCCTCTTCTTCCATTGCCAGAACACTCATATCCTTCTAGAGTCCCCTAGTAGTCATGTCTGGTTGCTCCACCACACTCTCCAACAAACCTTCCCACAGCCTTTAGGCCAGCCTTGGATCCAAGCACATCTGGAAGGTGGAAGTTGTGAGCAACTTGTCTAAGGAGGTGTCTGTATGGTTGATATTTGTTGCAGTAAAGAAGGATGTGTTTTGGTGTGTGGGGTGCTGGTCTTTGTCTGTCACAGGTACAACTGGTTTGAATATTCTCATCCAATCTTGAAAGATAAGATTTAAAGTATCCATGGCCAAGTCTAAGTTGAGTGACTGTTGCAAGTTGGTGTTTGTTCAACTGGTAGAAGTGTGGTGGTGGTTGGAGTTTGGGAAGGTGGAAGTGGATAGACCTAAAGTGTCTGCCCTTTCTAGCATTTGGCAGTTGTGTCCAATTATGGTGCCAGGCAGTAAGGGCAGACTGCTTAATCTGAGTTTTCAACTTGGTCAGTGACAGATAATTCTCATGTGTAGGTTTGGGATACTCAGCTGCTTGTTTGACAATAAGATCAGCTTCATCATTACCCTGGATACCTGTATGCCCAGGAACCCAATGTAGATGAAGCTGTAAGTCCAGGTCTGAATTGAGTAAATCAATAGTAATCCTTTGAATCCGCTGAGAAATCTGTTGGCCAGGATGGGGTGAAAGTTTAAAGGAGTTGGTGATTGCCGCTTGGTTGTCTGTAAAGATCCCGATGTGCTTGAAAGATAGGCTGGTCCTGCTGGCTTCTGTGAGTGCTCTGGCAATACCTACCAATTCCCTATCATAAACCTTCATGTCCTTCCCAAGTCCCACTCTCCATCTGCCCACAACCTTGCCATCATGCATCATTAACACTCCTGCTCCAACTGCTCCACTTTGCAGTTCACTGCCATCTGTGTAGAGAATAAGGTTGTCTCTATTATTGATCTTGTTAAAAAGGATTTTGTGTTGTCTGGCAGCTGTGTCTTTGTGTTCAGAGCTGATGGTAATGTGTAATCTGGAATTCTGATTGGGAAGGTTGGTCTGCCATGGTGGTTGAATAAGTGGATTCTGTTGTTCAAGTTGCTTACCTGATGGGAGGTAGTTACTTAAGGTATTCAACACTCCGATCAGTTGAGTAGGAAACTTAGCTTGTTGGGAATAGAGGATTCTCCAGTCTGGCTTCACCTTCCCATATGGTTCCTGTTGTGGGTCAAAGGAGGAGTCATAGTTTGGTCTATATCTTGAAGATAGTGAACTGTCTGAATCTGAGGAGGTTGCAGAATCTGATCTTGGTGTGCAAGTTGCCTGTAATGTTGAAGGGTATGAGGAGAGTGCTCTTTGTCTAACTGGATGATCTGGTAGTATTTGTAATACTCTGTAAGCATATCTCTTGCAAAGTCTATCAAGTCTTAAGGGAACAGGAAGGGTAGAGGATTCAATCTCAAGAGCTGCAATTGGTGAAGTTTTAAAAGCTCCTAGAATTCTCCTATTTGCTTCTGCTTGTAACTTCTCCAACTTGTTAGCCACTCCAATCTGCCCTTTCCACCATATTTCTGCTCCATAGTCAGCAATTGGGGTAATGCAAGTGTAGTATAGTTGCCTCATAGCTGGTGCAGAAAGTCCCCATTCTCAGTTAGATAGCCTGGATATCATGTTGAGTGCTCTGGTTGCTGCTGTTGTTTTTTGCTACACATGGTAGTTGAATAACAGTTTCCTATCTAACCATACACCAAACCATCTGAGATGTGTTGAGGGATGAATGATGGTACCAGGAGGTAAGGTGACAGGGCAGTAGGTGGTATTGGAGGAGGTTTTGTTGTGGAAGTGCATAAGCTCAGTCTTAGGATCATCAAAAACTGTCACATTGTCAGCAGCCCAGCTCCAGGCCCTCCTTGCTGCCCTCTCTAAGAACTTAGAGTTGGCTGCTTCAGAGGGTCCGGTAACTATTTGTGCAACATAATCAATAAATGAAGGGGATCTTAGCTGAGGGGTAAGGACACTAGGTGTTAAATCTTTGAACAAGTTGGATAGGTAAAATAAAAAGAGGATTGGTCAAATTGGTGACCCTTGGGGGATTCCTGTGTTTACTGGCAGGAGTGGTTGACTCTTGCCATCAAACACCAAGCCAAGTTGTGTGTCTGTAAGGAAGCTGTCTGACCAGGAAACAACTGGGTTGGAAAACCTAAAGACTGTAAAACCAAGAGTAGCTGGGTTCTGGATACATGGTCAAAAGCACTTTTAACATCAATAAAGAGGGCAGAGAGGACTTTACCATTACACTTAGCCTGCTGCACATCATGTACCAAAGCCATAGCTGCATCTACTGCACTTCTTCCAGCTCTTCCACCCATCTGTTCATTGTGTAGAAGTCCATAGGTCTCTGCCATATAGGACAACCTGTTAGCCATAATCTTCTCAAAGATCGTACCTAAAGAGTTTAACAAGCAGATTGGTCTGTAGGCTTTGGGGACTGAATAATCTGGCTTATTTGGGTTTTTGATTATAGCTCCAGTTGCCTCTCTCCCGCAAGTAGGATGGTGACCTATTCTCAGCAGTGATTTGAACAAACTAGTAAGAGGAGTGGGGATTGCCTGATACACATGCCTTAGGCAAAGAAAGTTGATTCCATCAGGGCCAGGTGCTTTGTGAGGGGCAGAATTGAAGATTGCATCCTTTACCTCAGAATCAGTAACTTCAGGCCTGGGAAAACATTTATCCTCTTGTGTGTGATCTACATTGTAGTAGGAGTTGCTGGTTGGTGGATCTGGAAACATGCAAGTTCTGAACATCTGACACTTTTGCTTAAAGTGAGTTGCAAGCTGTCCATTCAGTGTGAGAGTTGGAGTTTTCAAGGACATGGTAGGCCTGGTGTACTTAGCTGCAGTGAAGATATCTTGACCTTAGGCACTATTGAGAAAGGTTTTCCAACAATTAGTCTTGCTTTCTCTGATTTTCTGGAAATAAAGATTCCTAGATCTCTTATAGTCAGTGTGAGAGGATTCCATTCTGTTAGCTTTCCATAATCTGTATTTCCTAGCCATCTCCTGCCTTAAAGTTGTGAGCTCATCATTCCACCATCTTTTAGATCTAGAACAGGGTTTGCTGAGAGGTACATGTAGATTAAGAGAATGAAGTATTGAATTTCTAAGGATGAGGGCTGCTTGGTCTAATGCATCAGTAGTACCAGATCTTAGATGTGAGGTAAAGGAAGAGGAATACTTAGCCATTTAGTGTTGAAGTGTAATTTCAAAAGAATTCTAATCTGCTTTCTGCCAGTTGTATTTGTTGCTCATTGGACACCACCCAACCCAGTGCACCAGAACCCCCCACTGTGCAATCTGTTCCTTGGAACACCCCGCTTACCTCCACACCTGTGGCAGATCTGACTGCCCCACCAAGGGTAAGCCATGCCTTCATACCACCATCAAATGTCTCAACTGCGGCAATGATCGCCTGGCTACCTCCAAGGAGTGTCCCACCTACCAACACGCACACCAAGAAGAAACTGAGAGAAGGAACAGGGCTACTTATGTTTTCTTACTATTATTTCCTTATACTTGTTAGGCTTATGCCGGATTGGAGAATTTCTTTTGTTTAGGGGTTGTTGGCGTTTATGACGGGGGTCCACTCAATAGCTGCTACAAACATAGATGAGACGGTGGGCAGTGACCTGGTGCAGGAGGTGCACCTTACATGTAGGTTAGTTACCGCTTCATAGCCTCTGACTCCATAAGCGTAATGAGATATAATAATAATAACAATAATCTTCTGATAGGTTATCAAGAACGGAGCTACCTGGGTTCCTACCATTCTACCTTATGCATACTTGATGTGTTCTTCATTGTTTTCCCAATGCCATGGGTTTCTCCCGAAGTAGTCCTAGGATTAATAGCCATACTCGCACATCCTGAGTTGGCTTATTCTGAAACATGAATGGTGTATCCGCTTGCCGGTTCTTGGTCCTTGACAATGCTTGCCCTAGTCGGTCGACCCAGGCATCTGCCTCGGATTAGAACTTTCGCCCTCGCAAGGGTCACGGGATGTTTTCCCACCCTTTTTGGAGGGGCCACCTCCGTCCACCGAATTGGGCTCCTCGTCTCCAGGGTTAGGAGCATTAGCTGGCGCAGGTGGCGGTGGGTTTTTTCCTATACTTCCATTTCCATCTCCATAATCTACTCCCTTTCCTTTATCCCTGAGAGGAATAAAGTGAAAGTTCTTCGTTTCCATTGGCCGTGGTCTGTTTTTCGAATCCCTGATTTTCTACAGGCTATAGTGCTACTGTTTCCCAGACACTAGGGGTGTTTCGTGCAACTTGTAGTTGCATCATAGTCTCATTCATCCGTGTAAACATTCGATTTAGTTACTCGAATGCGGCATTCTGCCTGATCACATAGGTCTCTCTTTCCGACCGTTCTTGTTCTAGGCGCTGGTGCAGTCCTAGTAATTCCTCACGGGTCCACTCATGTTATTTGTGTGCAGCCAGTTGTCTTTGTAGAAGTTCCGCTTTTTACCTTGCCAATGCCTGTTCTAGCTGGTGGTCTCGATCCAGCGACTCTTGTCCTGTTGCCCCAATGTTAGCGTTAAGCAGGGAACCTACCGCCTCCTGGTGTGTAGCCCATTCTTCCTGCACCCGTAACTTTACTTCCAACCGTTTCATGGTTGCATCTTGAAGTGTGGCGGTTTCTTTTGCTAACATTTCAAGTCCCGAATTAACTTGTGTCAGCTCTTCGCCAATAATTTGTTCCGCACGGGTTATGCGTTGGGCGTGGTGCTGGAGTTCGTTTCCCTGATCCTCAGCTGGAGTAGATAGTTCATGGTAGGCCAGATGTTGTATATCAACCGATTCCTGGAGGGTACAGGCAAAGCAGCTCATTGCCTTGCCTATGTATTCTGCTAATCTTTCCATAGCTGGTTTTATGGCATCGGGAGGACGGGGAGTGCTTGAACACGTTACAGGGGCATACTTTCCTTCTCCACTTGGCTGTGAAAGGTGGTGGAGTACCAAAGATGACCTGGAGCGACCAGGTGCATGATCGCTGCCTACCAGCAAAACTTCTTCGATGTTGGACATTGCCTTGTCCGTATCGACGGTTAATTGTCTTGAGGACATTTTTTTAATGTGAGTTGGGATGTCTTCACAATCTCCAAGCAGATAGTGTAAATGAGGAATTGATGATACTGATTGAACTGGAGGTTACTTCTTCTTCGGTATCGTAGTCAACTAATTGTTACCACAAGAAGGTGGGTCCATAAAAATGTTCGTAGATTTTTTGGAAATCTTTTTTGGTAGGGATGAGTAGAGGATCAGGGAACTAGGATGGTTCCTCAAGTATATAGAATTGAATCTCGGGAAGGGAATTTTCAAGTAATTCTTCGAACGGTGAGAAGTAATTTGAGGGGCGTGGTTCGTGCAGAACCTCATCGAGGAGGGTGGAATCAGCTATGAGCTTGTGTGATTCCAGAGGTATGACTTGAAGATGTCCAAATGTCATGTAGTGAGCCTTGGTAACAAGGAGAAATAACAATATACTGTTAAAGGTAGCCGATTCTAAGGGCAAGCGAATCGAACTAGGCTTATATCTTTCTTCGTAAATGGAGATTGTCTAGAAAGGATCGTAGGTAAAGATTTTTTTGAGTAAAACTGATGATATTGATCAGATCTCTTCTCCGTTGCTTGATGATGGCTAAAGCTAGGGAGGCACTGCGATATTTATATCCCACATCTGAGTGTTCGTGGACTACAACTAGTTTACATATAAAGAGGTATTTTCTTCCCAACCTTATCACTTAATCCAAGAGCGAACCTGCTTTGACCCTTAAACCATTCTCTTCCCCAGCACAGCTAATGGTATGATCAGAGCTCTGGACTTCTCTGTGGTTGTAGACCCTCTTAGTGTGAGTTGTCAACCCTCTTGCGGGTGTTTAAGATATGGTTGTCCAGTTTGGTATGTACCAATAACATCTTAGAAGTCCAAAGGGCCAGCTTGGTTGTTGGCCGAATCTGCTTCATACCGTCTTATCCAGCTCTGCAGCTGGCTTTCAGGATGTCTAGTGTTCACGATCGGGCCAATACCTTCTCGGCTTCACTGCCTCTCCTTATCAACTTGTTCCAATAGGTTTATTGACCTTATAGGCATCACAGGGGCGTCTGCGTACTCGCAGTGTATATGGGAGTAGCCTATTTCAATCGCCTAATCGTACCCATGTAGGACTACCCGGGCTCTCTTAACTTCGACTGGGTGTGACTTTGAGTATTCTTGACTGAATCGCTTCGTTCTAGTTCCCAGAGGTAGCCAGCGAGGCCCACTTATATACCCGGCGGAAAGCATCCGGTCGGACGGACCGCGACGACGTATACGGGGTTACAAGATGTGTTCCAATTTATAGTTTTTCTTAGTGAACGAGCAACTGCACCTGGTGCCAGTGACGACTCCCAGGGCGAACGCCTCTACCGCAGGAGGGTAATTGCCTGTAGAGGTTCAGATTCATGCAGTCCTTTCTGAAATGTCATGTAATCCTCTTGGGAGTCGTTTGTGCTTAACAGGACACCACTCTCAGTATGGCTACTCTAGAAGACTTTTAACTCTTCCCCCCCTACCACAAATTGACCTCCCAACCCCACACTCTCCCCCCCCTGATGGACCCTTTCTGGCTCCTCGTCCCAGGGCTGTCAACCCCCTCCCACAATGGGGAGACTCCTCCTCCCACCCTCCTCCCTACCGCAAATCTGATTAATAAGTGTGCTATCAAACACCGCCTCGGCTGCTTCCGACTGGACTCCACAGCCTTCCTCACTTAAGCAACTTTCCTTTATCCAACACCACTGCCACGGAAGCTGGAGTGTGTTTCTTTCCCTTTTTAATAGTTTCAGAACTTGTTACACGACTCGAAAGGTGGTTCTTCTCCAAGACCCGCCAGTATATCGCAACCAACTTCCTAGTTTTGAAGGCTTTAAGGCCTTCTAACCTCCTGCAGTACCTGGCACCCCTCCACAGGTTGCCACCTATGTTCTCATGGAGCTCCTATTGAGCTATTCTTTACTTCCATGCTTTTTCAACCGCCCCCACCTAATGGCAGTTGATATTTTTTACCCTTCTGGGTTATTTCACTCTAACCATGTCAGGTTCAGAATATACAACCTTTACTCCATATATGGCATATCTTCTACGATACGCTCTGTCACCCCACAAGATACCTTTAAATCCCACACATTCCCCACACTTGTAGAGGGTGACTTTAACATCAACCACCCACCGTTGACCCTCTAAGTCTAGTCTCCTCTAATCAATATACAGTATCCTCACCGCACTTTGAACTCATCACAGAGCTAGGCTTCCACATGCTCAACACTCGTAGGGTCTATACATGGTTGCCTTTTGACAACAGCTCACAGCCTGCTGTTCTCAACCTTCCATTTGCTATCGACCATGTTGTTCCCTTTTACAGCATATGGGACACAAGTACCCAATCCACTGGCTCAGACTACCTCCCCCTTAACCTATGCATGTCTCCGTTGCCGTTACAACCACAGCCAAACAAAATACCAAACCAAATTTTTCTCCTAGCTTCCACCTTATTGGCTAAAAACCAATTCTCACCAAGTCCCCCACCCTATTTAAAGAATTTTTATCAACAAATTGCCCTCTATTATTTGTTTCCCATTACCATTTATCTACTGAGTCCCTGCTTTATTACCTCTGATGCCTCCACGGCTAAGAGGCAGAGGTAGGGGGGCTGCAAACCCCCTGGCAACCCCATTTCAACCACAAATTATCTTTGAAAACCTATCCTCGCCTACAGACACCCCCATGGATGAAAATGCCATGGAGGACACCCCTTCCCCATTCCAGACAGTTGGAGGCCCTGATCCACCCCCCTCCAACACTGATGCCTCAACCTTCTCCACCCTTCAAGGAAGACCCCCCACCATTAAATCACTTACCAGGAGACTCTATGCCATCAATAAAGTACACAATGAGGTTTCAGATAAGATTGACACCCTAGAGCAACACCTGATGGTGGTCCAAGAACGCCATATCCAGGACACCAAAGACCTACACTCCTTGATCTCCACCCTTACCAACCAAGTTGCGCAACTTCAGTCATAGCAACTACTGCAACAACCTACTACCACCATACATTCCACCCTACCCCCATCCACCACCACCCGAACCTGGGCCCAAAGACCTGCCAAAGCTTCCCCAGCCAAACCACCTACCACTCTACCCACCAAGAACACAGCCACTACCCTCCTCACCAAACGCGACCATACGATTATCATTGAGAGAGAAGGCACTGCACTACCAGATGACACCAACCACCTCACCATTCGCGATACAGTCAACACTGCAATCAAGAACAACTGATCTCCAACATCGAGTTCACCTCCAACCACCATTTACGCCTTATCACAAAGGACAACTTTCTTGCCTCTACTGTTCTAAAAAACCACCGTTTTGCCATTGAGGAGGCTATCAGAGCCACCATTCCTGCTTCCAATGGCCTCAGAAAGGATGAGATCTGGCAGAAGGTCATCATCCACAGCATACTGTTAGGCACAAACGACTCCCAAGAGGATTATATGACTTTTCAGAAGAAACTGCAAGAATCTGAACCTCCACAGGCAATTACCCCCCTGCGGCCCCTGCGTTCGACATGGGAGTTGACTCTGGCACCTTGTGTAGTTGCTCGTATACTAAGAAATACGAGAAATTGTAACAAATAATGTAACCCCGTATACATAGTCGCCGACCCTCCGACCGGATGCGGTCCGCAGGTTATATAAGAAAGCATCTTTGGCTACGTCGGGGAAGTGGAATGAAGTGATTCCGTCAAGAACTCCTGAAGTTACACACAGATGAAGTCAAGAGAGCCTTGGTAGTCCTAGATGGGTATGAATGCACGATTAAAGTTGGCTACTCCGATACACCCCGAGAGTACTCTGACGCCCCCGTGATGCCTATAAAGTCAATGAACCTATCGGAACAAGTTGATAAGGAGAGGCAGTGAAGACGAGAAGGTATTGGCATGATCATAAAGACTAGTCATCTTGAAAGCCAGCTGCAGAGCCGGAAGAGAAGGCACGAAGCAGATTCGGCCAACGACCAAGCTGGCCCCTTGGGGTTCTAAGAAGTTATTATTACGTTCGAAACAGGGCGGCCATATCTTAACTGCCGAAAAAAGGTTGATAACTCAGACTAATGGGGTCAACACCCTCAGAGAAGTCCGGAGCTCTGATGATACCATTAGCTTTGTGGGGAAACAGAAAGTTTCATGGTCAAAGCGGGTTCGCTCTCGGATTAGGAGACGAAGGTTGGGAAGAAAAATACCTGTTTATATGTAACCCAGTTGTAGTCCGCGAACACTCAGACCCGGGATATAAATATCGAAGTACCTCCCGAGCTTTAGCCATCATCAAGCAACGGAGTTGAGATCCCATCAATATCATAAGTTTTACTCAAAATCTTTGCCTACGAGCCTTCCTAGACAATCTCCGTTTATAAAGAAAGATTTAAGCCTAGTTCGATTCACTTGCGGTTAGAATTGACTACCCTTAACAGTATATTGATATTTCTCCTTGTTACCAAGGCTCACTACATGACATTTGGACATCTCCAAGTCATACCTCTGGAATCACACAAGCTCATAGCTGAATCCACCCTCCTCGACAAGCTACTGCTCGAACCTCGCCCCTCAAATTACACCTACCCTTTCGAAGAATTACTTGAAAATTACCTTCCGGAAACCCAATCCCATATACAAGAAGAACCATCCTGGTTCACTATTCCTCTACTCGTCCCTACCGAAAAAGATTTCCAAAAATTCTACAAACATTTTTACAGACCCACCTTCCTGTGGAAACTGTTAGTTGACTACGACACCGAAGAAGAAGGAATCTCCAGTTCCTTCAGTATCATCAATTCCTCGTCCGCAACCTCGGCTTGGGGATTTAGAAGACATCCCAACTCATATTAGAAACGATGTCCTCACGACAATCAACTGTGGGTACGGACAAGGCAATGTCAGACATCGAAGAAGTATCACTTGTAGGTAGTGATCATGCACCTGGTCGCTCCAGGTCACCTTTTGCACTCCACCACCTTTCACAGCCAAGTGGAGTCAGAAAATTGGCCCCTGGAACTTGTTCTAGCACTCCCCGTCCTCCCGACGCCAGAAATCCACTTATGGAAAGATTGGCAGAACGTATAGGCCAGGTAATGAGCTACTTCGGCCGTACCCTTCAGGAATCGGTTGATATGCAACATCTGGACTACCGTGAACTATCTGGTCAAGCTCAGGATCAGGCAACCCAACTCCAGCACCATGCTCAACGGATAACCCGTAGGGAAAAAACCATTGGCGAAGAGTTGAAACCAGTCAATTCGGGACTCGAAATGTTAGCAACCGAAACCGCCGCACTACAAGATGCAACCACCAAACGATTGGAGGCAAAGTTGCAGGTGCATGAAGAATGGGCTTCACAACATGAAGCATTAAGTACACACCTTCCTGCTAATATTGGGACAACAGGACAAGAGTCGCTGGATCGAGACCGCATGCTAGAACAGGCTTTGGCTTGGCAAAAAGCAGAACTCCTCTAAAGACAACTAGCCGCACAAAAAGAACATGAGCGGACCAGAGAGGAGTTACGAGAACTGCACCAACGCCTTGAACAAGAGCGGTCAGAAAGAGAGGCCTATGTGATCAGGCAGAATGCCGCATCCGAACAACTAAATCGAATGTTGAGTCGGATGAATGAAACTTTGGTGCAACTACAAGGTGCGTGGAACCCACCAAGCGTGTGGGAAACAGTGGCACCACAGCCTGTGAAAATCCGAGATTTTGAAAAAACGAACCACGGCCGATGGCTGAGAAGAGTTCCGGTTTATTCCATGAACAGACAAGGGAAAGGCCGTGCATCGTGGGGATGGAAACGGAAATGGCGGTAAGTAACCACCACCGCCCCCACCGGCGAATGCACCCAACACAGGAGATAATGACCCTGGGTCTAAAGACAGAGGTGGCCCGTCACGACAGGGTGGTGAGCCATCAAGAAGACCCTGGCCTGGCCTTAAGTTTGAATCCGAAGCCAAGGCATGGGTCGACTGACTAGGGCAAGCCTTGTCAAGGACCAACCGCCGGCAAGCGGATCCACCATTCAAGTTTGAGAATAAGCCTACTCAGGATGTGCGAGTATGGGTATTAAATTGCGGGGACTACTTTGGGAGAAAACCATGGCAATGGGAAAACGATGAAGAACGCATCAAGTATGCGTTAGAAAGAATGGAAGGAACCGAGGTAGCCCCTTTCTCGATAACCTATTGGAAGAAAATGACTGGGGACCTTGGATTCCCAAAACATGAGGGTTATGATTTTTTGGATCACTTTCCCAGGCGAAGTTACAAAACGATTCTCCTTACTGCATAAGGTACATAAAGCCTTAGCCAAGAACGAGAAGGTGCGATATACAGCCGATATAGAGAAGTATCACCTCACCATAGAAAACCACAATATCGATGCGGAAGTATCTCGTATCGCTTGGAGAACTATAATTCAATGGCAACTTCCTATTGAGGCCATGCGTAAGCTATCACATGAGAATCACGACTTGGATAGCGAATGGATAAAGGCTGTTCGCAGGGTTACCAAAGCGGAAGAATCGTTCAAGGAACAACTAGGGCTATTCAGTAAAAACGACTCTGGGAAAAGTGACTTCCAGAAAAGGAAACGAGAGGAGGAATCAAACCATAGCATAAGCACTGCTGGCAATAGAAAACGGAAAACCTATACGGGAGCAGAAAAGGCTGCCTACAAATTGAAAAAACAAGCGGAAAAAGGGAAAAAAGCCCGGGCTGAAGGAAAGGTTAAGCATACAAATTGGGTTGAAGCTTATAAAGTAATCCCTAAGGACAAAATTGAAGAACGAAAGAAAGACAACCAATGCACTCATTGCACATTGGCCAACCATACTTGGAAGTTGTACAGGAAATAGCCCCAAGTATCGGTTATAGGGCAGAAAAGGGGAAATTTCAAACCCCAATATCGACGACCCCAGATAACAAAGGGGCAACCAGAACCTATGACTAGGGTGAACCAAGTCAACCAGCCCAGGATTTGGGAACTGGACGACATGGATGAAACCTGAAAAAGGTTTTGAGGCACCGGCAGCACTGGCGACCAGGAACTCGGTTAAGGACCCCTTACCGAAACCGAAATCAACAAGGGGGTTCGACCTCTGCAATGTCCTACTAGCATGTATTCCGCACTTCTCCGTGGGAAACTCAAAACCAAAATGAGAGTCACGAAAAGGAATCCAGACCTACGGGAGTATCGCAAAGCTAAGAAAGACAGGCGACCAAGGAGCGATTAACTAGGACCGCGGCTTGTGGTAGTACGGGACTAACTCTGGGAATCTAAAACTCAAAAAGAAGAATGCAGAACGTCACATTTGGTGTATATCGGACCTCAGTACAGAAGATGGTCAATTAAACCCACATCCTTATAAAGCTCTAAATCCTTACAAGAGATCCAAGGAAGAGTGGTTAGACCAGCGCTGACTGCGGACTTCTTAAGAATGACAAGTGCAAATCAGTCTAGCCTGGATCGTTTGAAGCCTTCCCGGAACGAAATATATTAAAGGTGGGCTGGACAACGGAATAGTTGGAGAAACGGAACTGGATCCCGGACATCAAGAAAAATTAAGTGGAAGAGAATGAGTAACTACGGCAACCTAGTCCACACGCTAAATGGAGCTAGGTAAACCCGTCCCGAACCTGGACTCCGGTTTTGTGGACAGGAGAGGCACGAGACACTCATTGGGTAAATGAGGCGATGCGTGAAGAATCCCTGGAGCCCAAAAACCCTGTTTTAGTCAAAACGATACGAATATGGCTCCTGTGAAGACAAAAAGCTTGGGCTGAGAAGGGCAAAGGGCAGGTGTATGAGAACCCTTCGGCAAGGGGTAAAGACCGCTAGTAGTGGGCAGTTCTTTACACCAAAGACTGAGATTTTAGTTTGTCTGAAGAGGCTTAAATAGCCGAAAAGGTGCGGGCATGGTAACAAACACCATAAGTTACCACAACCACTAAAATGTCATACAAAAGACCTGCACAGGCCCATAGCGATCCTAATAAAACAAATAAGACCGAAGCACCTGCCCCACCTTATTATTCATGCCTGGAAGGCAGGGCAACCCTCGAAACAAAGGAAGAACGAATCTCGATCCGTGTTTTATTAGACTCAGTGTCTAACATATTCCTAATTAACCAAGAACTGGTTAATAAACATCTCTTACCATAACACACGCGCACAAATAACTTGGACATTTACACCTTTGAACGAACCACAGCAGCAAATAGGGGAAAACACTACACGCATCCTATTCTCTTAGAATTCGGAAGCAATGCACACCGATCTCACATTTCTTGTGAAATTGCCAATGCTGGCAAATATGACCTAATCATCCCATTTGGATGGTGACATACAGAACATCCTATAAGGCACATTGAGGAAGGGCTTTCATAGATATTTAAAGACGAGAAATGCCAAAGTTATGTTAATGATGAAGGCATAGACTTGACATTTGAATAGGACGAAACCGTGGCATACGACCCTGAAGCACGATACATTGGAAGAATCGAAATAGCACCCACTCCGGAGTCAAAAGAGATTCTGCAAATACCTCAGGAATACCATGAATTCAAGAGGGTTTTTGCACCAGAAACGGCAGAGAAACTAGCCGGAAGAAGAACGTTTGACCACGCCATTGACTTGATACCCGGTGCGGTACCGCCATGGGGCCCGCTATATCCTATGTCTGCCCACCAGCTGGATTTGCTTAGCAAATACCCGCTACCTCTAATGAGCGAGCTTCGCGACTAAGTGCCTGGGGCCCAAATATTCACTAAGCTAGACTTAAAGGATGGCTATCACCTCCTAAGGATAAAGGAAGGCGATGAGTGGAAAACTGGATTGCGGACACGATATGGCCACTTTGAATACAAAGTAATGCTATTCGGGCTAGTAAACGCGCCGGCCACATTCCAGGCCATGAAGAACAAAATTCTACAGGAATTTCAAGATCATGGCGTGGTGGTATACCTAGACGAAATCCAAATTTACTCCAAGACAGAGAAAGAACCCGTGGACTTGGTCAAGAATGTACTCTATCTCTTGGAGGAATATGATCTAGCAGTATCGACCACCAAGTCAGTATTCCACGTCGATACAGTGGAATTTTTGGGGTATATTGTGGCAATTGATGGAGTCACCATGAGTGAAAGAAAGGTCGAAAGCATAAAAAATTGGAAGGCACCAAGGTCAGTCAAGGAGGTGAAAATATTATTTGGCTTTGCCAATTTTTACTGAAGTTTCATTAAGGATTTCTCCAAAATCTGCAAACCAATAACCGAAAGGTTGAAAGGCAACCCCAGAAAATGCAGCTGGGGGCCGGAACAAGATGGAGGGTTTGAAGAACTGAAGAAAAGATTCATCTCCGCCCCTATACTCTGTCATTTCTACCCTGACCGAGAAACAATTGTGGAAACAGATGCTAGCGATTTTGCGGTAGGATGTGTCCTCTCCCAGTTTAAAGACAAAAAGCTACACCCGGTGGCATTCCACTCACGAAAGCTGAGCCCTGCTGAGCGAAATTAGAGATCCAAGATAAGGAACTATTGGCGATTCCGGAAGCATTTAAAGAGTGGATACAGTACCTGGTCGGAACAGAAATACCAGTAACTGTGTACACAGATCACCAGAATCTTAAGAACTTCCTTACAACTAAGGTGTGGAATCCAAGGTAAATACGATGGGCTCGGCAACTAGCGATCTACAGTTTCAAAAATATCTACCGGCAGGGAAAACTAGGCGGAAAGCCAGATGCCTATGCCGATGGCCGGAGTACCATCCTGCGGAGGGAGCTGCGCATAGCGAAGAGTCAATACTCAAGCCTTCTCACATCCAAATCACACTGGTACACTTATATCAGCCAGAAAGGGAGGAAAGAATAATTGGCACAGAGTCTACTAATTCATTGCGAATAGCATTGCTAACTCCAAAAGCACGAATGCCTACAAAAGGCTCCTGACTAGCAGCCTGTCACGACCTGTACGCAGTAGCAGACTTTGTAATTCCGGCCTAAGGACAAAGGTAGGTGGAAACTGGAATTTCCGAGGGATTATCAAAAGGAACATATGCCCAGTTGTCACCATTAAGTGGGATGGACCCTAAATTTGGGAGGAGCATTGGCGGAGGAGTAATAGACACTGATTACTGCGGAGAGGTCAAGGTTATCATAATGAACCATGGAAAGTGAGATTACCAGGTTCGCAAAGGGGACCGAATGGCACAAATAATAATTGAGAACATATACATGGCGGAAGCGATAGAAGTGGACGGTCTAGTAGAAACTGCAAGGTGCAAAGGCGGATTTGAAAGCACGGATGTATCACCCAGACGATCAGCTGCAACAAAGACCCTGGTAGTGGTTGCATACTTGCAAGCGGAACAGGCCGACACTGAGTTTCTTGATGAAACAGACCATCAAGCAAGACAAGGCAAAGGGATACTCCTAATGTCTAATGCGATAATGTCCAAGGTTGATATTAGGAAATATGACCAGATATTATTAAAAACCATTAAGAGGCCGGCCAGAACTATGAAGACTGGCAGGAACGAAAGCGAGAATTGGAAACGTTAACCGATGTGGGCAAACCAGTACAAAGTCACAGGGCAGTAACGGAAGGACTGATATACTATAAGAATCGCTTATATATTCCAGACAACGAACAGCTGCAGACAACTATAGCCAAAGGTTGCCACGACTCTAAAGTAGTGGGACACTTTGGACAGGAGAAGACTCTGGAAATTGTTAACAGAGACTTTTATTGGAAAGGGCTGACAGTGTGGATAAATGACTACCTACGGTCATGTGACGAATGTCAACATAATAAATCCCCATGACATGCGCGGTTCGGTCTGCTGCTGCCTCTAGAAGTTCCATTCGCAGCTTGGTGATCTATATCGACCGACTTCATCATACAACTACCAGAATCACAAGGAAGAACACAAATTATTGTAGTTGTGGATAGGTTTACAAAGATGGCTCACTTCATAGGTCTCGAAGGAAATGCAACTGCCCAGGTGGTTGCAAACCTTCTTGAGGGAAGTCAGGAATCTACCTGGACTTCCAGCGGAAATTATATCCGACATGGATGCAAAGTTTTCATGAGAATTCTGGGAATCCCTATGCAAAACCTAGGGGATAAAACGAAAGATATCAACTGCGTACCACCCACAAATTGATGGACAAATAGAGAGGACCAACCAAATGCTGCAAGGATACAAGAGAAACTTTGTCAATTATGACAAAACGGAATGGTAACAGGTGTTACCTCTAGCCATGCATGCCTACATCAATTCGGTAACGAACGCACATAGCTTGTCACCCTTCTACGCAAACTATGGATTCCACCCACAACAGAATGGATGAAGGAAGGTGAAGCCCAAAATCCAGGCGCCCAGCTATATGCACACTGGATGCAAACAATACCCCAACAGGCAAGAGAAGCGTTGGAACAAGCGCGGGAAAATATGTGCAAATATTATAACTGCAAGGCTAAGGAACAATCAGACATCAAGGTCGGAGACCTGGTCATGTTAAATGCAAAAAACATACGGACCAAACGACCCTGGAAGAAGCTTAGCCCAAAGCTGTATGGCCAGTTTAAGGTATTGGAAAAAAGAGCTGAACATGCCTACAAACTAGAAATATCACCATGATGGAAGATCCATCCGATATTTCATGTATCTTTGTATGAACCCTATCGAACATCCAATCGACCAGCAAGGGAACAACCTGCCTGCGAGCCAGTAGAAATCGATTCAGATTTTGAATGGAAAATCGAAAGAATCGTTTCGAGTGAAATAATCTCTTATACAGGCGAGTGGGAGGTCAGAGCCGACCGATGCCTGAGTTACGGTACTTTGTGAAGTGGACTGGCTGTTCCGAAGATGAAAATACTTAGGAACCAACAGACCATTTAGAGCATGCACAGGAATTGCTGGAGGCGTTTCATAGGGAGAATCCGGATATGCCAAAACGGGCAGATGTTGAATGACAAGGAAAAGGTTTTCCTAGCATGGCCAAGCAAGCGCGGTAGGTTTTTCACCCTACCAAGTCGTGCTCACAAAGGGACTGATATATTTCAGAACAAGTTTAAGTCGGGGTTTTATGATTAAAAAATTGTGGTTTATTTAGTTTATTTTTTATTGTTATTTTTGGGTCCCTAAAGAGAGAGTAACCGTTGAAAAGCGATTCGGGAGAAACAACACATAGGAGGGAGCTAGTGGTAGGCACAAACGACTTCCAAGAGGATTACATGACTTTCCAGAAGGAACTGCATGAATCTAAACCTCCAGAGGCAATTACCCTCCTGCGGCCCCAGCGTTCGCCCTAGGATTCGAAACTGGCACCTTGTGCAGTTACTCGTTTACTAAGAAAAACGAGAAATTTGAACACATCTTGTAAATCCGTATCCGTCATCGCCGTCCGTCCGACCGGATGCTGTCATCAGGGTATATAAGAGGGCCTCTCTGGCTACGTTTGGGAAGTCGAACGAAGGGAATCTGTCAAGAACCCGTGGAATTACACCCAGATGAAGTCAAGAGAGCCCGGGTAGTCCTAGATGGGTATGAATGCGCGATTAAAGTAGGCTACTCTGATACTCACCGAGAGTACGCTGACGCCCCCGTGATGCCTATAAGGTCAAGTAACCTATCGGAACAAGTTGTTCAGGTGTGCCAGTCAAGACGAGAAGGTTGTGGCCCGATAGTGAAGACTAGTCACCCAGAAAGCCAGCAGCAGAGCCGGATAAGACGGCACGAAGCAGATTCGGCCAACAACCAAGCTGGCCCCTTGGAGTTCTAAGAAGTTATTGGTACGTTCCAAACTGGGTGGCCATATCTTAACAGCTGAAAGAAGGTTGACAACTTAGACTAAGGGGGTCCACAACCTCAGAGAAGTCTGGAGCTCTGATCATACCATTAGCTGTGTGGGGGAAGAGAAAGTTTCAGGGTCAAAGCCGGTTCGCTCACGGATTTATAGACGAAGGTTGGGAAGACAAATACCTGTTTATAAGTAACCCAATTGTAGTCCACGAACACTCAGACCTTGGATATACATATGGAAGTGCCTCCCGAGCTTTAGCCATCATCAAGCAACGGAGAAGAGATCTCATCAATATCATAAGTTTTACTCAAAATCTTTACCTACGAGCCTTCCTAGACAATCTCCATTTACGATGAAAGATTTAACCCTAGTTCGATTTGCTTGCCCTTAGAATCGACTACCCTTAACACATACCTACTACATCTACCTTTACAACAGTCCAAGCTGAGATTGAAGCTTTCAATCCCTGTACCCACCTGCCATCCCCACCTATATGGCTCACCACAGAAGCCCAGCGTCAGACCAAAGCAGCATCAGCTATGGTCCTCCCAATTGCCGGCAAAGAGCCCACAGACAAAGCCCTCAACAAAGGCCTCTCCCTCTTTGGTAGAAGGTTCAAAGTATAACGCTACCTTGCCTTTGGTCGTGAAACCCAATGCTCCTGATGTCTGGAATTTGGTCTCTACCCAAAACTGGGCACCATAACCCCCCACTGAGCAATCTGTTCCTTGGAACACCCTGCTCACCTCCACACCTGTGGCAGATCTGACTGCCCCACCAAGAGCAAGGCATGCCTTCACAGCACCATCAAATGTCTCAACTTCCGCAATGAACACCTGGCTACCTCCACGGAGTGTCCCACCTACCTACACGCACACCAGGAGGCAACTGAGAGAAGGAACAGGGCTACTGAGGTTTTTATGCTTTTATTTCATTATATTTATTAGGTTTAAGGCGGATGGGAGGATTTCCTTTGTTTAGGGGTTGTTAGCGTTTATGACGGGGGTCCACTGAAAAGCTGTAACAAACATAGATGAGACAGTGTACAATGACCAGGGTTAGGAGGTACACCTTATATACTTGGTAGTTACCTGTTACGGGTAGCCGATTCTAAGGGCAAGCGAATCGAACTAGGCTTAAATCTTTCTTTGTAAACCGAGATTGTCTAGGAAGGCTCGTAGGTAAAGATTTCTGAGTAAAACCTATGATATTGATAAGATCTCGTCTCAGTTGCTTGATGCTCTATCTAAAACCTGGGACTGTCCAGGTATTTATACCCTGCGACCTTGTTCCCACGGCTTTACAACTATGAAGATATCTTCTCTATGATTTAGAAGTGGCGAGCTCTGTTGACCCTGAGAACTCCTTCCCACATCTCCACCGCCTTCGGTCCACTAATCGATTCTTAGGAATAATAGTGTCCTACCCTCCAATGGGAGTCTACCTATTTACAGGCCATATGCACTTGTGCTTTATCCGTATATGAGGTGATCAACTCTCATGTCGCCAGTCGTCGGCAACCTCAGTCACCCGACAGGCTCATAGGATATTTTCACTTATAACTCTTTAAGCGACCGACCGATTTCTTCCGTTCGACTTGCTATTCCAAGCTGGAAGGCCCTTCTGGAGGGTCAGGCGATAATCCCACGGTCGGGTCATCCTTATCGTCTTGCAGGAAGGTTTGCAGGAGCAAACCCGATTGGTAGAAAATATCTCATTCGCCCAAAAACTCAGTTGGACTAGGTAGTTGAACACTTGACCTCAAGATGGACCACGTGACATTATACCCTTAGACCATGACGGTGACGACCTATATGGTGTTATGAGTTGGGTGCCAATTTATGACTTTTTAGTAAGGGAACCTTTTTGCCGTAGGTGCCGCAGGTGACGTACGGGCCCAACAACGGCGCCGAACGGGTATGAGTAGGTTTTCAGCGCATTTTTCGTATGAATGCAGTACTGAATTCAGTGCCTCATACACATGTGCCTAACATGAGCTCCCTCCACCGAAGTTTCGTCTCAAATCGCTTTAGTAGGTGTTTCCCTCTTTTCGCTTTTCCTTTTAATCCAAATATAAAACAATAAAATTAAAAAATTAAAAAAATAAACTCCCACTTTTTGAACTCGACTTGGTAGGGTAAAAAACCTTACGCGTTTGCTTGGCCACGCTAGGAAAACCGTTTCCTTGTCTTTCAACATCTGCCCGCTTTGGCATTTCTGGATTCTCCCTATGAAATGCCTCCACCAACTCCTGTGCAAGCTCTAAAGGTTCTGGTGGTTCCCAAGTATTTTCATCTTCAGAACACCTAGTCCACTTCACAAAATACCGTAACTCACGCAGCTATCGGTTCTGACCTCCCACGCGACGGGTATAAGAGATTATATTACTCTTCACGATTCTTTCGATTTCCCATTCAAAATCTGAATCGATTTCATCTGGCTCGCGGGGAGGTTGTTCCCTTACTGGTCGATTGGATGTTCGATAGGGTTCCAACAGTGATATATGAAATATTGGGTGAATTTTCCACCTTGGTGATATTTGTAGTTTATAGGCACTTTCTGCCCTTTTTTCCTATACCTTAAAGGGGCCATACAGCTTTGAGCGAAGCTTCTTCGAGGGCCTCTTGGTACGTATGTTTTTTGCATTTACCATAACCAGGTCTCCGACCTTGATGTCTGGTTGCTGCTTAGCCTTGTGGATGTAATATTTGCTCATATTTTCCCGTGTTTGTTCCAACGCCTCTCTGGCTTGTTGGTGTATTGTTTCATCAAGTGTGCATATAGCTGGGTGCCTGAGTTTTCTGCTTCACGGTCCTTCATCCATTCCGTTTGTGGGTAGAATCCATGGTATACGTAGAAGGGTGACATGCCATGACCATTTGTTACAGAATTGTTGTAGGCATGCTCGGCTAGTCGGAGAAACTGGTACCAGTCCGGTTGATCATAATTGACCAAGTTCTTAAGGTATCCTTCCAGCACTTGTTTGGTCCTTTCAGTTTGTCGGTCAGTTTGGGGGTGGTAGGCTGTTGACATCTTTCGTTTTATTCCCTGGCTTTTGCATAGGGATTCCCAGAATTCCCACGAGAATTTTGCATCCATGTCAGATATGATTTCTGCTGGAAGACCATGTAGCTTCCAGACTTCCCGCAAGAATGTCTTTGCAACTTCCTTTGTAGTTGTATTATTTTCCAGACCTATGAACAGCGCCATCTTTGTAAACCGATCCATTACTACCATAATTTGTGTTCTTCATTGTGATTCTAGTAGTTGGGTAATGAAGTCGGTCGATATCAATGAGTAGGCTGCGAACGGGACTTCTAGATGCAGTAGAAGACCGAACCGAGCATGTCGTAGGGATATATTATGTTGACATTCATCGCATGACCTTACGTAGTAATTTATACACGCTGTCAGCCCTTTCTAATAAAAGTCTCTGGTATTAATTTCCAGAGTCTTCTCCTGTACAAAGTGACCCGCTACTTAGGAGTCGTGGCAACCTTTGGCTATAGGTGTCTGCAGCTGTTCTTTGTCTGGAATGTATAAGCAATTCTTATAGTATATCAGTCCTTCAGTTACTGCCCAGTGACCTGGTAATGGTTTGCCCTCATCGGTTAACGTTTCCAATTCTCGCTTGCGTTCCTGCCAGTCTTGATTGTTCTGGCCTTCCTCTTTGATGGTATTAAATAATGTCTGGTCATATTTCCTAATATCAACCTTGGACATTATAGCATTAGACATTAGGAGTATCCCTTTGCCTTGTCTTGCTTGATGGTCTGTTTCATCAAGAAACTCATTTTCGACCTGGTCCGCATGCAAGTATGCAACCACTACCTGGGTCTTTATTGCCGCTGATCGTCTGGGTGAAACATTTGTTCTTCCGAATCCGCCTTTGCTCCTTGCAGTATCTGCTATTCTATCCACTTCCATCGCTTCCGCCATGTGTATGTACTCAATGATCATTTGTGCCATTCGTTCCCCTTTACGAACCTGGCAATCTTGGTATTAGGCACAAACGAGTCCCAAGAGGATTACATGACATTTCAGAAAGGACTGTATGAATCTGAACCTCCACAGGAAAATACCCCCATGCGGCCCCGGCGTTCGCCCTTGGAGTCGACACTGGAACCTTTAGCAGTTGATGGTTTACTAAGGAAAACGAGAAATTGGAACAAATCTTGTAACCCCGTATACGTTGTCGCCGTCCGTCCGTCCAGACGCTGTCCGCAGGGTATATAAGAGGGCCTCTCTGGCTACGTCTGGGAAGTGGAACTGTTAAGGGTAATTGATTCTAAGGGCAAACGAATCGAACTAGGCTTAAATCTTTCTTCGTAAACGGAGATTGTCTAGGAAGGCTCGTAGGTAAAGATTTTTGAGTAAAAACGTATGATATTGATAAGATCTCTTCTCCGTTGCTTGATGAGGGGTAAAGCGCGGTAAGCACTTCGATATTTATATCCCGTGTCTGAGTGTTCCCGGACTACATCAAATCTACCTATAACCATGTATCTTGTAACTAATTACTCACTTCAAATTCTAGAGCGAACCCCCTTTTACCCTGAAAAATCTCTTCCCCGCACAGCTAATGGTGTGATCAGAGCTCTCCTTTCTCCGATAGTGGGTGGGCCCACTCGGTGAGAGATGTTTACCTTCGTTCTGCTGTATAAACTATGACCGTCCAGTTTGAAATCTGCCAATAGTTTCTTAGAACACCAAGGGGCCAACTTGGTTGTCGACCCAATCCCCTTCGTGCCGTGATATCCGGCTCTGCAGAGGGCTTTCAGGATGACTTGTGTTCACGATCGGTCCTATTGCCTTCTCGTCTTCACTGCCTCTCCTTATCAACATGTTCCGATAGGCTTGCTTGCCTATGATAGGCATTCATTTGGGGTTCGGTACTATTCTCTGCGGAATAGGCCGAATACCACTCCCTCCTAGGCTTCCGGACGTTGTTTTGGTCTCTTGACTTCAATGGGATGTAACTCTGCGAGTTCTTAACGAGATCGCTTGGTTCGTTTTCCCAGGCGTAGCTAGAGATTCCCTCTTATATACCCTGCGGACAGGATCCAGTCGGACGGACGGCGACGAAGTATACCGTGTTACGCCAGGTGCTCCAATATTTCTTCTTTCTATGATCGTGAGCAACTGCACAAGGCGCCAGTACTGTCATCCGGGGCCAACGTCGGGGCCGGAGGGGGGTATTGGTCTGTGGAGTTTCAAGCCCAGAGCTCTCAAACTGCTCCTCTGGGCCCTTGTGGGAGTTATGTGCCTAACACGAGCTCCCTCCTCCGAGGTTTCGCCTTGAATACCTCTGGGTTCAATTTTCCCCCTCTTGCAACAAAGTAAATACTATTATAATACATAGATCCATTATGAACTCGATAGGGTAGTGTGAAAAACCTGCCGCGTTTACTTGTCCACGCCAGGAAAACCTTTTCCTATCATTCAACTTCAGCCCTGGATGGCATTTCCGGATTTTCCCTATGAAACCCCGCCACCAATTCTTTAGCATGCTCTAAATGCTGTGGTGGCTCCCAGGTATTTTCATCCTCTGAGCACCCAGCCCACTTAACAAAATATCGTATTTCACGAATTTGTTTATTCCGTCCACGCACCCGTCTTGTGTATGAGATTATTTCACTCTTCACAATACGTTCTACTTCCCACTCCAAGTCCGCGTCAATCTCTTCCGGCTCTCTGGGTGGTTGTTCCCTCTGTGGCCTGGATGAGGTACGGTATGGTTCCAACAGGGATACATGGAATATTGGATGGATTTTCCACTGCGGTGATATTTCTAGTTTGAAGGCGCGGTCTCCTCTTTTCTCCAATACTTGGAACGGGCCATAGAGCTTCGGACTAAGCTTTTTCGAGAGTCGCTTAGTTCTGATGTTCTTTGCGTTGAGCATAACCTGATCTCCAGGTTTGATGTCAGGTTGTTCTTTTGCCTTTCGATCGTAATATTTCTTCATATTTTCTCGGGTTTGTTCTAACGGTTCTTTGGCCTGTTGGTGTATTGTCTTCATCCAGTGAGCATATAATTGGGCTCCTGGATTTCGGGTTTCTCGTTCCTTCATCCATTCAGTCTGCGGGTGGAAACCATAGTTGGCATAGAATGGAGAAATTCCATGTGCGTTTGTTGCCGAATTATTGTAGGCATGCTCGGCTAATGGCAACAACTGATACCAGTCATTTTGATCGTAATTGACAAAGTTTCTTAAGTAACCTTCCAGCACTTGGTTGGTTCTTTCGGTTTGTCCATCAGTTTGTGGATGGTAGGCTGTTGACATTTTTCGTTTTATTCCGAGACTTTTGCAAAGTGATTCCCAAAATTCTCCTGAGAACTTTACATCCATATCGGTGACGATTTCTGAGGGAAGCTCATGTAGCTTCCAGACTTCTCTTAGGAATACATTTGCTATATCCTTTGCCGTTGCATTTCCTTCCATACCGATAAAATGTGCCATCTTTGTAAACCGATCCACAACTAGCATTATTTGCGTTCATCCTTGCGACTCTGGTAGTTGTGTTATAAAGTCGGTGGAAATGGATGACCATGCTGCATATGGCACTTCCAAGGGTTGTAATAGACCATACCTCGCATGC
This sequence comes from Tuber calosporum, assembly GCA_003316355.1. NCBI lineage: Eukaryota > Fungi > Ascomycota > Pezizomycetes > Pezizales > Tuberaceae > Tuber > Tuber calosporum. The sequence goes on along the minus strand of QFET01000685.1, from coordinate 2,468 downwards.
CGCGGGAACTTATTGTGTTGGCATTCGTCACATGAGCGGACCTAATCATTCATCCAGTTGGCAATGCCTTTCCAATAGAAGTCTCGTGATGTGATCTCCAAGGTTTTTTCTTGACCAAAATGTCCTGCCACATTGGACTCATGACATCCTTGGGCATTCGTTGTTTATAACGCATCGTTGGCTGGGATATATAAACGGTTCTTGTAGTACAGTAGTCCTTCTACTACTGTCCAGTTGGCGGGCAATGGTTTTCCTCCCTTCTCCAATTCTTCCAGCTCGCTCTTGCGCTGCTGCCAGTCTGGGTCCCCTATGGCCGCTTGCTTAATGTTTGCCAATAATTGCTGGTCATATTTCCTTATATCTGCTTTTGATATTATGGGGTTAGACATCATGCAAGTTGCATGCCCTATTTTGGATTTTTCTCCCCAGTCCTGTGTGTCAAAATACTCATTTTCTTTGTGGTCGGCCTGTAGGTGTGCCAGAACTATGGAGGTCTGTTCCGCTCTGCCCCTACGCGGGGAGGGGTCTGAGCTGCCGAAACTGGCTCTGCCACGTTCTGTCGGTGCTAGGTTCTCGACTTCTATTGCTTCCGAGGTATTTATATTTTCTATAACCAATTGCGCTATTTTATCTCCCTCGCGCACTTGGCAATCCACGTCGCTATGGTTTCTCATAATGATTTTCACCTCTCCAGTGTAGTCCGCATCTATTACGCCGCCTCCAATTCCTATTCCATGTTTTGCTGCTAGACCACTTCTGGGTGCTATGCGAGCATAAGTGCCTGAGGGTAACCCTACTGCAATTCCCGTTTCAACCAGAACTTGGTTACTTGCAGGTATTATGAACTTGTTGATTGCGTAAAGGTCGTGTCCGGCTGCCATTCGTGATCCTTTAGTTGGCATCTTGGCTCGTTTGGACAGTAGTTTGATCCTCAGGTTGTTTGTACTTGGATCGGTAGCCATTCGTGTTATTTCTTCTGGTTCATTCATGTATACCAGAGAAATTTGAAAATGTGTAGGCTTGAGTATTGACTGTTCGCTATGCGCAGCTCCCTCCTCCGGACGGTACTCCGGCCGTCAGCTTAGTGCGTCTGGATTTCCTCCTCGCTTTCCTGGGCGGTAAACAATCTTAAAATTGTAGTTTGCCAGTTGTTGTGCCCACTGAATTTGCCTTGGATTCCAGACTTTTGTGGTCAGGATATTTTGTAAATTTTAGTGATCCGTATACACGGTTACCGGTTATTCCGTCCCACTAGATACTGATTCCATTCTTTAAAAGCTTCTAATATGACGAGCAGTTCTTTGTCGTGGATTTCGTAATTTCTTTCGGCGGGACTTAGCTTCCTTTAGTGGAAAGCGACCGGGTGTAGTTTTTTCTCCTTGAATTGGAACAAAACACAGCCTAACGCCAAGTCGCTAGCTTCTGTCTCTGCCACTGTTTCCCTTTCCGGGTAAAAGTGGCATAGTATGGGGGCAGTCGTGAATCTGTGTTTGAGTTCTACGAAAGCTGCCTCCTGTTCAGGGCCCCAGTTAAATGCTTTAGGATCTCCCTTTAACGTTTCAGTTATTGGTTTGCAGATTTTGGAGAAATCTTTGATAAACCGCCTGTAGAAATTGGCGAAGCCAATAAAAATTTGCACCTCCTTTACCGATCTTGGTGCTTTCCAAACCTTTATACTAGCAATTTTTCTCTCGCTCATGGTGACCCCATCAACTGCAACGATGTACCCGAGAAATTCTACCGTATCCACAAGGAACACTGATTTTGTCGTTGAGACGGCTAGGTCGTATTCCTCTAAGCGAGTCAGAACTCGCCTAACCAACTCGATATGTTCCTTCTTTGTTTTGGAGTAGATAAGAATATCATCCAGGTATACCACAACTCCATGATCCAAGAATTCGCGTAGAATTTTATTCATCATAGCTTGGAAAGATGCCGGCGCGTTTACCAATCCGAATGGCATAACTTTATATTCAAAGTGACCGTACCGGGTTCGGAACGCTGTTTTCCATTCCTCTCCTTCCTTTATCCGTAGGAGGTGGTATCCATCTTTCAAATCAAGTTTAGTGAATATCTTCGCTCCTGCTACTCTATCGCGGAGTTCACTCATTAGAGGGAGAGGGTATTTATTTGCGATGGTCAACTTATTTAGTTGACGGTAATCCACACACAATCGTATTGAACCATCTGGTTTTGGGACGAATAGGATTGGAGCCCCAGCTGGAGATTTACTCTCGGTAATCTTTCCTTGATCCTGCATTTTCTGCAGGTATTTGCTGAGTAGATCCAACTGATGAGCTGACCTTGGGTATATAGGTCCCCAGGGCGGAACTGCTCCAGGTACCAGGTCAATGGCATGTGCGAAGGTTCTGCGACTAGCAAGTTTCTCTGCCGTTTCCATGGCGAATACCTTTTTGAACTCATGGTATTCGTGTGGGATTGCCAGGGGATGGGACGGTTGTACTATC
>QFET01000684.1:0-19420 GCA_003316355.1 Tuber calosporum | reverse complement strand
GAATATCACAGATTTCTAAATTTCTTTACACCAAAACCTGACCCATTATCCCGGATCCCACGCTGTTCCAGAGAGATTCTGTGGATTTTGGTCGTCCGGGATAGCAAGCTGAGACTGTTCTTTATTTTATATATCATATACAGAAATATGCTATCATACATATGACCGAAATCTCTCATATGCCCTGATGATTTAATCCTAAACCCAGTCTGGTTGAGGAGGCTCAGATGCCAAGGCGTCCCCCGTTGCATCCTTCTTGGCGTCCCACTTGGCGTCCCCCTTGGCGTCCCACTTGGTGTTGTGACTAGACGGCCTCCACCATACTCTATAAGGCAAAGATAGACACTTATCTTCTGCTCCTCGAAAACCTAAACATCAAAGCCATACTTACTGGAATTAGTTGTAGGGTGCGAGTTGAAAGCAAAGTTCCTGCAGAAATTTGCGACGGTTATCCCATCTAAAATTCTCCTGTGATGAAGAATGGATGGAAACCATAAGGGAAGCTGGCAGACAGGAGGAGGAATTTCAGGAACCATGAAAATTATCCAATGGAGAACCCTCATCGAGTGGAATATCAAAGCGAAAGCTTGATGACACCAGTAAAGGGGTCAACACCTAACAAGGATATACCAACCAGAAACAAAAGAACAACCATGCACGATCAAAAACTGCTTAGGCTAACCCATCAACTAAGAAAGCGGGAACGCAATCCAAAGAAAAGCATAAAGGCTGGAAAAAGGCTGATGATGGAATCTCCCGGGAGGTGGTTGATAAGCGAAAAGCGGGGAAGGAAGGCACTCGCTATGGCCACAACAACCACAACTGGCAAAAGTGTCGAAAGGAGATAGTTATAGCTAGGGCTTTCGCTAAACAGTCAAACAGGACCGACAGAAATTCTTTTGCAAACCACATATGGCAATGCTTATTGGAAGTCCTAAACAACCAATTGTCAACAACATACAAGGCGGAGCCTCAGCCCAGTTATGGGAATTATCATACACGGATATATCCTAAATGGCACCAACTGCGACGGTGAATGGGTATTCGTGTACTAAGACACTGGTGACCAGAATCGAAATAGGTGATCCCTCTAGGCTAGGGAGTGAGGAGTACAGGCTTCCGCAGGCACTATCCATAATAGGAGCAGAAGAGGAGTAGTCCCTATCTCTATAAGTCCTTAAGAGAACACAGTTAGTGGACAGACAAAGGTTGAGCAAACCTTTTTAAGAATGACAAAGGGGGGCGGTTGCAGCTTTGATCCTGAGAAACATCCTAGTCTCACACAGTTTTCAAAGGCCGGCAGGACAACAAGCAGACATGCTACTGAAATGAAAAATAGTGCAAAAGAAAGCTGGCGAGATTCTCTTCAATAATAATAAACCGAAACAGGGTCCCAACTAGAGTCAATGGTCTAGGGAACCGAAAGGACTTGTAAATAACTTTTAGTTTTTGGGGTGGTTTGACTTCCGACCCCGGAAGGACCTATGGTTTTAGCTCCTCATTGACCCCCCTCTTGTAGAAGCCATGCGGGGTAATGGCAGCCAGTTAGCCGGATTAAAGTACCTGGGTTATTTTAGTTCCGGAAACGCAAAATCTCTTCGAAGAGACCCAGAACGGCCATTTTAGTCACCGGAACAGGTGACGGGTTGGGCTTTGTCCTAATGGTACAATTATCCAAAGAGTTGGCCCGGGTGGTGTTAGAATGCATGACCTCTCCCCTGATGTTTTCGATTGGTCAATACCAAATGTAACTGACTAGACCATGACCCCAGGAGGGACCAACAGTATAAATAAAAACCTCCCCTTGCACTGAAATTTAGGGTTTTTTGTAAAAATGCCCTGGTTTCAACGGCTATAATTTCCATGATAGGATGAGCTTTTCCAAATTTGGAAACCTTTAATCTTTTCAGAATTTGACATACTTTTCAGAAATAAATTTTATTTTCTAAAACAAACTACCCTTTTACGAAATTATACTCAAAAACCATAGCTAAGTAATGCAAAAAACCCCAGCGCATATTACTAACAGCCATGAATATTATCGATGCATAAAAAGCTGCGCATAATTATGCTCGCATGTTTCCTATGAAAATAGGATTTTTTAATTTTCTGAGGAGCCCCACGGAAGAGGGTAATGACCGCTTGTAATAGGCCGCCCAGAATTTAATAATAAATTTATTGTGTTCTAGTTCGCCTGAGGAGACCTCTCTGGTTGAAACAACGCTGGTGTTGTCACAAACACCCAATAGATACAACCATCATGTCTTCTAAGCGAGGACGAACAGATATACCACGGTCGCATAAGCGACAAATGCTGGCTCATGAAGAACCAAAACGCAACCAATGCCACAAAGACAATGCACATACCTCTGTGTCAGGAAAAGGTTATCGCATTAAAATCCTACTGGACTCAAGATCAAATATTTTGTTATTCACGAACAATTGGTAAAGGAATGAAATATTCCAGATGAATCTTGTCAGGTTCCTATTCCTATACTAGGATTAACAGGACGCCAATTCTCTACTAGAAGGGATTATACCTGTCCACTCTACCAGGAGATTAGAAAAAATAAACATTTGCCAAAAATCGTGTGAGAAATCGCACCTATCAGTAATTATTGAATAATAATTCCATTTGGGTGGTGGAATGAGGAACATCCAATAAAGAAAGTGAATGACTCCGGAAACTGAAGTTTTGAGGCGCCAGGATGTCAGCTCCTTCTTATACTAGAAGACGAAGGCACATATATCGTGTAGGATAAGCAGGTATTGGAATATCCAGAGACAGTGGTTATTGGAAGAATTGCGAGAATAGATGATGAGAAAGAACTAGGCCTCGAGTCACTTCCCAAACAATATCACAGTTACAAGGACCTTTTTCGCCCCTCTACTGCTGCAAAATTATCCTCTATCAAACCTTTGATTACGCTATTTACCTCAAACCAGACTCTCAACCACCCTGGGGACCAATTCATCCGCTGTCGAAGAAACAGCTAAGAGCATTATGATCATATTTGGATGATATATTAAAACAAGGAAAAATCTCTTTCAGGAAATCTCTTGCCGGAGCACTAATACTATTTGTTCACAAACTGGATGGACGCTTCAGATTGGTAGTAGACTACCAAGGTTTGAACAAAGTGACCTTCTACAATAAGTACCCTCTCCCTCTGATGACTGAACTATGGGACCGTGTTCAAGGAGCAACTATTTTCACCAAGCTGGACCTCAAAGATGGATACCATCTAATCTCCATAAGAAAGATGATGAGTGGAACACTGCCTTTCATACGAGATATGGTCGATATCAATACAAGTTAATACCATTTGGACTTGTTAATGCACCTGCAACTTTCTAGCCAATTATGACTATGATCCTAAAAGACTTCCTGGATGAGGGAGTAGTAGTATATATCGATAATATACTCATATACTCAAAAACGGAAGAGGATCACGTGATATTAGGGAAGAAGGTACTGGAATGACTACGGGAATATCATATGGCCATATCTATGGTAAAGAGCACATTCCATGTCAAATCTATAGAGTTGATTGGGTATATAGTGGCTGTTGTTGGAGTCACAATAAGTGGGCGTAAAGTTGAATCAATCAAGGCCTGGCAACCACCTACCTCCTTAATTGAGATTCAAATCTTTATGGGATATGCCAATTTTTACTGACGATTCATAAAGAATTTCTCAGCACTATATGCACCAATTGCCTATTTATTGAAGGGAAATCCACAGGATTTTGCTTGTGGAGAAATACAGCTAATCGCTTTTGTTGAACTCAAATGACGGTTTATTACAGCTCCAATACATTGTCACTTTCATCCTGATAGAGAAACGGTAGTGGAAACTGATGCAAGCGATTATGCTCTTGGATGTCTTCGGTCTCAATATATGGATAAGAAGTTGCATCCGGTTACATTCCATTCGAGGAAGCTTACCCCTGCTGAACGCACCTATGATATCCATGATAAGGAATTATTGGCAAGTAGAGTTACTTTAGAAGAATGGCGACCCTACCTGGCTGGAACTGATGAACCTTTCAGCATCTTTACTTATCATCAAAATATGCAATACTTTCTCACCAAAAGGCCTGGTCGGCAAGACAAATCCGTTGGGCCTCAAAGTTCACAGATTTTAACTTTAAAATGATTTATAGACCAGGGACCAAAGGAGGTAAACCTGACCCATTAGGCAGGTGGCCAGAGTACCGCCCTAAGGAGGGAGATGAGCATGCCAAACAGGCTATACTACAGTCTCCTCACTTTGGAACCCTCCTGAATAACCAAAACTTTGTAGGGTCAGTCACATGGGAAATGGAAAATTTAGAGCGACCCCAACCAAGATTGCCAAAGGAGCAAAGCACCAGTTCATTTAGGGTTAAACGATTACAACAGGAAGCAATAATTCCTACTTGAGGTTCCAAGTTAGTGGCAGTACACGACCTATACAGTACTGAGGATATCATTGTTCCTTCTTAAGGGCAAGTGATAATAGGACTGGATTAGCCATCGGTTTACTATTTGGAACATATACCTGTATTGCACCAAGGAGTGGATTGGCAGTCAAGCATGGTATTTCCATTGGAGCCGGAGTAGTGGATGGGGACTATAGGGTAGAAGTTAAGAAGCTCCTAGTGAACACTACTGACAAGGCTTTTCAGGTAAGGACAGGAGACCACATTGTGCAAATGAAAGTCGAAAAAATTGACGAGAGAGAGCTTTATGAATTCAGTGGGTGGGATGATACGGAAAGGGCAGGCCAAGTATTTGGGAGCTCGTGTATCCAGTAGGAAGAAACCCAGTTGCAATTATGTTTCATACATTCTAATGCCAAACACTAGTTCCTAGACACAACCGATATTACCATTCACCCAATTTGAACTAAAGGCCAAACCTTAATGTCCAACGCAATAATTATTAAGTGCGATGTCAGGAAATTTGATATGAACTTCATGGCAAGGGTAAAAGAAAAAGCAAAGAATGATCCAGTGTGGACGCGTATGAAGCGTGAGTTACAACTATTAGGAGATGATGGCAAGCCAATGCCAAACCAATGGTCCATGACGGATTAAATTCTTTTCTACAAAGAACGCCTATATATTCCCCATGACTAAATTCTGCAAACCGATATTGCAAAAGGTTCTTATAACAAAAATTTGCAGGAAATTTCAGACACGAAAAAACTCTTGATATTATCACTAGGGATTTTTACTAAAAAGGAATTACCAACTGGATAAACGACTATGTACGGTCATGTACAGAATGCCAAAAGGCCAAGGCACCAAGACACACAGGCTTTGGCCAACTACAACCATAACAAGTACCTTTTGCAGCCTGGGCATCTACCACGGGAGATTTTATTACGCTACTACCCAAATCTGCTGGTTACAGCCAAATTATTGTTGTAGTTGACCGATTCACGAAAATGGCTTAATTTTTGGGTTTGGAAGAAAATGCGACCGCAAACGATTTCTTTACGGCATTTATCAAAGAAGTTTCGAAACTGGATAGTCTACTAACCGAAATCATCTCAGACATGGACACAAAGTTTGCAGGAGAATTCTAGGAGTCTCTGTCCAAGATGTTAGGCCTAAAGAGAAAAATGTCTACCGCATACAACCCTTAAACTGATGGACAAACGGAAAGGGTCAACCAAGTACTGTGAGGATACCAGCGGATATGTATCAACTATAATCACGATGATTGATTCCACCTTCTACCATTAGCCGAGTATGCATACAACAACTCGGTAATAAGCGCCCCTGGAATAACACCATTCTTTGCAAACTATGGTTAACACCCTCAAACAGAATGGATAAAGGAGCGAGAAGCCCAAAAACCTGGAGCTACTATGTATGCTTGCTGGATGAAAATGATACATGAAAAGGCAAAGGAATCACTGGAACAACTCTGGAAGGAATGAACAAATACTATAACCACAAGGCTCACAGTCAAGTAGACTTCAAAATTGGCTATTTGGTTATGCAAAATGCTAAGAATATCCGCACTAAGCGACCATATAAGAAGTTAGTCTGTAAATTATGTGGTCCTTTCAAAATCCTGAAGCATTGCGGAGACCTAGCCAACAAGTTGGAATTATCTGAATGCAAGAAAATTCATCCAGTATTCCATGTATCGCTACTTGAGCCATACAGAACTTCAATTTGCCCAGGCTGAGAACAACCACCCATGACACCAGAAGATGTTGAAGGTGACCTAGAATGGGAGGTAGATAAATCATTAAGAGTGAAATAATCTCTTATGAACGAAGATTCAAATGACGGTCAAGATCGATCCAAGAACTTCGATACTTTGTTAAGTGGAAGTGATGTTCTGAAGATGAGAACACCTGTGACCCACCAGAGCACTTACAGCATGCTCAAGAATTGGTAGAAGAGTTTCATAAGGAAAATCCGGAAATGCCAAGGTTGGGCTAAGTAGTATCTAAGGAAAAGTTTTTCCTGCTTTGGCCAAGTTATTGCAGAAGGGTTTTTAACCCTACCGGATCGAGTACTAAAAGGTTATATTACTTCAGGGCCTTAACCTTGAAAGTGGTAGCTCATATTACACATATGGGAAATGGTACATATTAGTTGATGTGATAGTATATAGAACTGGGAGGTTACTATATGACTACAACCCATTCTGCCAAGACGTAGTGTCTATAGCAGAGCTGCACAGCCTTGGTGAAAGATCTAGACTCTATGTATGGAGTACAATGACTCTTGATAATCTGAATGTATTTGCACTTGAGTGCATATATGCAGGAAAGACGGCCATTAAGACTGATCAACTGGTATTCCTTAAGATATTTGCAACTGGGCTACATCAACTTGAACTTGGTTCATTTGGCAAATGAATCGAAGGCTATTTACTGGTGGAGAGCTAGACGCCCTCCGAATACTAAATAGTTCAGGGATCATTTGACCGGGCGGGGCATACATTTTCAGGGTCAAACAGGGTTTACACTATCCATTACCCTGGCCATGATATCCAAGGATAATTCATATATATGGCTAACATAAGTACCAGGAGAAGTGTATAAATAGCTAGCAGTTCCACATATTTAAGGGAATCCTCCGTACCCTCTACACACCCGGCGATTGAAATCTCAACACCACGAGAAATCATCACCAACTCCACCATCCGGGTTCCTACCCCCTCTGGCAATGCCATGGGGTGGAGACTTGTTTACCTCCATCTCCTCTTGCCAAACTCATGAGGGTCTACCCTTTGAGTCCATCCTCTCCTTTCCATCCTAGTTAATGGTTTCCTCTCCTTTCCCCGCTCTTGTTTCACCTCGCTTAGCTTGTTTGCTCTGCCTCGCTTAACATTTGCACGGTCGGCAACACACTACCTTCATACAGATGGGAGCCACACTTGCAGTAGGAGGAAACTCCCAACAGGCCTACTGTTGCTTTGCAGTCCAATGGTCGATTCCTCCACTCTCTGTTCTTTGAGAACTACCTACATGTGTACGCACACGGTTCTGTTCCTGATAATTGGGTCTACCCTTCCTCCTCCTCTTCTCCTCTCCCCTCTCCTCACATTGGATCGGCTGGCACCCTACTGCTCCCCCCTCCTCGTAGCTGGCACCTTGCTGCCTCAACCATGGCTGGCACCCTACTGCTCCTCTCCTATTCAGCTAGTATATTACTACCTCCCCTCTCAATGACTCTTGCCCACGGTCAAATCTGCCATCGGTTACGCCTTGTCCTAGTATTGCACGGTCTCTTGGACTTGTATTAATGCCGTCGGTTACCTCGGAATCCCAGGTCCATCATCAACCTGCCGGCGCCTTTATGGGTACAATAGTAGTGGCTAATTTGCCCCTTATCTGTTGTAGTTTTCATCAAGGATTTTCCTTATACTCTCCTGCTTTCCTGCTTCTTACTTTCAACCTGTTGTCTCCTTTGCCAGCAGGAGGTTTGTTTGCTTGTAGGCGAGATGTACGGTTAGGCCCATACCAGAGGGTCCTGGGAGTACGGGTTTTGATCCCTAGGGCACGGAGGATGTTAGTTTGGAATAAAGGTTTTGTTTTTGCCATAGCTAGCGATCCATGCACGTTCTTGTACTTAAACAACGAATATATGAGATAATCAAAAAAAAATCAAAAACCCCATATTTAAGTGATCATCAAGCAATGGAGAAGAGACCTTAACAATATATTCAATTATTAGTTAAAACAACTTGAAAGCTTTCAAGAACCATCTTTACCCTGTATCTTTACTATTACCGCAGCTTTCCTGACAGATCTCCTATCCTCTCGATAGAGGCCCGGTCTAGGCAATTCAGCAGTCCAGTATTGGCTACCCGTAACAGGGACATCGCCTATGCTATAAGATACAACCAAACACCGGGAAATACCTCCTCAATATGATGAATTGAAAAGCGTTTTTGCACTAGAAACTGCAGAGAAAGTAGAGGAAGAGGAACTTTTGACCACGTAATTAATTTAATACCAAGCGCAGTACCGCCATGGGGCCCAATATACTCTATGTCTGCAAACCAGCTGAATTTGCCAAGCAAATACCTGCAAAAACTACAGGATCAGGGAAAATCAAGGAAGGCAAATTTCCAGCGGGTTCATGATTTTTATTTGTACCTAATCCAGACAGTTCAAGAAGGCTGTGTGTGGATTGCCGACTATAAAACAAACTCTGTGTAGCTAACAAATACCAGTTGCAGCTCATGAGCGAACTGCGCAACCGCATTATGGGGGCGCAATATTCCCTAATCTCCACATTTAAGATTGCTATCACCTCCAAAGAATAAAAGAGTGAGATCAGTGGAACACAGCATTCCGGACCAGATATGGCCAGTTGAATACAAAGTAATGCCATTCAGGTTGGTAAACACATCGGCCACTTTTCAGGTATGATGAATAAAGTACTAAGGGAAATTTTAGACCATGGGGTGGTGATATATTTTGACAATATCCTTATCTACTCCAAAAAAGAAAAGCAATACATTGACTTGGTCAAAAAGGTCCTTTCGCGCTTTCAAGAATATGATCTAGCTATATCAACCACTAAGTTGGTTTTTCATGTAAAAACAGTTGAGTTTTTGGGTTATATTGTAGCAATGGATGGAGTCACCATAGGTGAAAGAAAGGTTGAAAGCATTGACCTTTGGAAGGAGCCAATGTCCTTGAAATAGGTGTAAATATTGATTGGCTTTGCTAATTTTTACCTATATTTCATTAGGGATTTGTCTAAAATCTCCAAACCAATTACAGAAACATGGAAGTGCTACCCCAGAGAGTTTAGCTGGGGGCCAGAAAAAGAGTGGGCATTTGAGGAACTTAAACAAAGATTCATCTCAGCCCCAATACTCTGACATATCTACCCTGACAGAGAAACCATCGTGGAAACCGATGCTAGCGATTTTGCTCTAGGATGTGTCCTCTCATAGTTTCAGGACAAAAGGCAACATCCGGTTGCTTTCGACTCACGAAAACAGAGGCCAGCACAGCGAAACTATGGGATCCATGATAAGGAACTATTAGCGATTCTCAAAGCTTTCAAGGAGTGGAAAGAGTACCTAATGGGAACAGAAATACCAAGCACGGTTTTACTGATTATCAGAATCTACAGAATTTTCTTGCTACCAAGGTATGGAATCCGGGACAGATACGGTTTGCTCAACCACTGGCGAACTGCAATTACTAAATAGTCTATATACTAGTGAAGCGGGCGGATAGTATGATGGATTAAGCCGTTGGTCGCACTAGCGTTCAACTGAGGGAGCTGGGCATAGCGTTCAATCAATTCTCCTCCCTTCACACTTCCTAATCACTCTGGTGCTGTTAAACCAAACCCTCAGGGAAGAAAGATTAATTAGCTCAGGAACTATAGGTTTCTTACAGATAAAATTCCGATCCCCAAGGGCACGAATACCTAAGAAAGGGTCCCGACTGGGAGCCGGACATGACCTGTATGGACTACAGGATTTGATAATCTCAGCCTATGGACAACGGCGGGTAAAGACCTGAATTATCGTTTGATTATCAGAGGGAACATATGCACGCTTAGCACAGCGCAGTGGTATGGAAGCTAATTACGGGATCAGCATTGCTGGCGGAATAATCAACACTGACTAGTCCGGGGAAGTCCTGGTTATCAAAATCAATCCTGTAAATCAAGATTGCCTGGTCCGCACAGGAAACCTAATGGCACAATTAATCATTAAGATAACCATTGCGGAGGTCATGGAAGTTGATGGAGTATTAGCCACGGCAAGAGGCAAAGGTGGATTTGGAAGTACAGATGTGTCACCAAGACGATCCACTACAACACTGACCCAGGTGGTGGTCGCCTACTTACAAGTGGACCACGACAAAAATGAATATCTCAATGAAATAGAACATCAAGCTTGACAAGACAATGGGATACACATAATGTCTAAGGCAATATGGTCCAAGGTCGCTATTAGGCAAAATGACCAGAGCTTACCCTAAACCATTGAAGGGGCAGGCCAGAACGTTCAAGACTGGCTGGAACGCAACCAGGTATTGGAAACATTAACAAACGAGGGCAAACCACTTCCAATTCAGGTAGTGGTAACGGAGGGGTTGATCTAGCATAAGAATCGCCTATACATTACAGAAAATGCACAGCTGCAGACAACCATAGCTACAGGTTGGCACGGCTCTAAGGTAGTGCCACACTTTAGTCATGAAAAGACTTTGGAAATGATTAACAGGGGCCTTTACTGGAAAGCACTGACTTCCTGGATCAATGACTACGTACATTCATGTGGCATGTGTTAACATAATAAAGCTCAAGAACCTGCGCGGTTCAGTCTACTGCATCCCCTGGAAGTTCCGTTCCATGCTTGGTCATCCATATCGACCTACTGCATCTTACACCTAGCATAGTTATAAGGAAGAATTCAAATTATAGTAGTTGTGGATCGGTTTACGAAGAGTCCTCACTTGATAGGTTTGGAAAATAATACCAAAGTTAAGGATGGCGCGAATGTATTCTGCAATGAAGTCTGAAAGCTAAGTGGACGTCTAGCCGAAATTATCTCCTACATGGATGCAAAGTTCTTAGGAGAATTCTGGGAATCCCTATGCAAAAGCTTAGGGATAAAAGGAAAGATGTCAATTGTGTACCACCCACAAACTAATAGATAAACAGGAATGACCAACTAAGTGCTTGAAAGATAACTCAGGAACTTCGTCAATTATGATCAAAAAGACGGGTACCAGTTACTACCACTTGCCGAGCAAGCCTACAATAATTCTGTAACGAATCCACATAGCTTGTCACTATTCTACGCAAACTAAGAATTCCATCTACTAAGTGAGTGGATGAAGGAACGCTGAGCCCAAAATAGAGGTGTCTACCTATACGCACACGGGATGCAAACCATACACTAACTAGCCAGGCATGTTTTAGAACAAATACGGGAAAACATGAGCAAGTATTACAACCATAAAGCTAGGCAGCAACCGGACATCGCAGTTGAGGACTTTTCATGCTAAATGCGAAAAAAATAGTGACTACGTGATCTTCTCTGAAGCTTAGCCCAAAGCTGGATGGGCCTTTTAAAGTAGTAGAAAAGATGGCTGAACGAGCCTACAATCTAAATATATCGCCAAGTAGGAAGATATTTTCAGTATTCTACATATCCTTACTGGAACCGTATCGGATATTTAAGGCCCCATGAAGGCAGTAGTCACCTACGCCAAGATGAGGAAATCGATTCTGGTCTCAAATGGGAGATCGCGAGAATCGTAAACAGGCAAATAATCTCTTACACCAGAATGGTACAGGGTTACAACCGACGATTATCTGACTTACACTATTTTGTGAAGTGGAATAGTTGTTCGGAGGATGATATTACTTCTGAAACACCATACCACTATTGAGCATACACAGGCTTTGGTGGAGGTATTTCTTAGGCAGAATCCGGATATGCCAAAATGGCAGATGTTTAAGAAAAAGGAAAAGGTTTTCCTAGTTTGGCCTAGCAAATGCGCTTGTTTTTTTACCCGACGAAGTCAAGTTCATAAAATGGATATGTATTAGTGTTTAAGTAAATATTTTTTTTTTGATTATTATGTTAAGGGAGGGTAACCTTTGGAAAAAGCGTTTCGAGACTACCACATGGGAGAGGGACCTCATGTTAGTCACTTTGGTACAAGGTAGAGGAATCCAACACTGAATTCATACGAAAATTGGGATGCGATACTACACATACCCCTTCTGCCCCATTGTTGGGCCTGCAGCTCTCTTGCATTGCCAACAGTAAAAGTATCCCCTCTCCAAAAAAGCACATATTGGTATCCCTCTAAGAACATTATATACTTCGTCGCAGTCCGTCTGACCGGTTGCTGTACACCGGTTATATGAAGCGGGAGAGGTGTATGTCTTAGTGCAGCTGGAATCAAGTGCATGGATCCGAGTCTGAAGAGTTACAGCCTATTCTGTACACCATTTGCAGGAATGGCCCATAGGTAATGGGCTCCTCTATGTAAAATGAGAATATGATGACTGTCTCTTGAAGAAACATGAGAACTCTCCCAGACCCTAAAAACATGCCTATCATGGTCTACGGGCCTAATGGAAGAGGTTGATAACGATTGGCAGAGCAATCTGATATTGCTTTTGCACTAATTGTATGTCTTAAATAATCCTGAGAGCCATCTGCAAGACTCAGGCAAAACCTGTGGTTTCCAGATAGGTCATCAACCATGTTGGCCACTTGGAGTTCTAGGAAACTATTAGTAATTGTATAATGGACTACCTAAGTTTAAGCGGCAGAACGAGGAACGACATCCGCGACTGATAAATAGTTCACACCTTCTGGGAATAAATGAGCCTGGATTTGTGGATAAGCTGTGGTGGTAACAATATTCTCTGGGTGAAATGGTTTTCGCAGTTAAGATTGCAGGACGGAAACAATTGGAAGTATATTAAAATGTAGAGGTTAGAAGTAGTCCTGGAAATCTCAGACGCGGTATATAAATATTGAAGTGCCTCCAGAGCTTTAGCAATCATCAAGCAATGGAGATGAGATCTTCTCAATATTATAACTTTTACTCAAAATCTTTACCTACTAGCCTTCCTAGACAATCTCCCTTTTCAAAGAAAGATTTAATCCTATTCAGCTTTGCTTACCCTTCGGATCGACTACCCTTACCAGCCTGTAGGGTTTGATCGAAGTAGCAAATGGTTTGTCCTATATATTCTGTCAGTTTCTCCAAGGCCGGGTTTCTGGTGTCTGGAGGTTGTGTGGTCCTCAAACAAGTGCACGGAGATGTTTTTCTCAGTCCACACAGTTATGAGAGGTGATGGAGCGCCTATAGCGACCTGGAATATACTGGCACTTTGTCAATTTCCACGATTGATACTGTTTGATGTCAGACATGGCCTTGTCAGTGTCCACAGTCAAAAGTTTTGAGTACATTTATAGTTACAAGTAGAGTGGATGTTTTCTATATCCAATAAGATTCTAAGAGAGAGGTCGGTGTCTAGTTCAAAGAACCTGAGGTTCCCTTTTCTTCCATATTGTGATCAAAGGACAGTCTCCACTGGAAGGTAGGCCTAGGAATGTCTTCGTAGATTTCTATTTTCATTTGGTACAAGCAGTGATCGACTATGTATATTGTTGATAAATATGTTTGGTGTATATTGGCTGTATGTACTGTAGTTGTCGTAGAGCTATAGAACTAACTTCAAGTGCATACTATTAACTAGAGATTGGAAATACCTTGTTAAAGCTGTGAGGTCGACAGTACCCGCAATGTTTGTACTGATGAAACCTTTGAGTGTTGTGGTATTCTCTAGCTATGAGAGAATTTTGAGCCTTGGTAACTAGGAGAAATATCCATATACTCATAAGGGTAGTTGATTATAAGGGCAACTAAATCTGAGTAGGCTTATAATCTTTTCTTCACAAATAGAGATTGTCTAGGAGGGCTTGTAGATAAAGTGACCAAGATTAAAAGTAAAACTTATCATATTAATAAGGTCTTTTCTTAGTTGCTTGATGATTGCTAAAACTCATGAGGTACTTTAAAATTATTACCTCGTCGATGCGTGTTCGCAGACGACTTCCAACTTCTATTCTCTATGTACTTTTATAACTTTTCTTCATTCGAACTTATATGTGATAGTAATTTGCCCCAGAGAATATTGTTACCCCAACAGCTGATCGACACGTTAGCGCTCAAATGATTTGTCATAGTTGGAAATCTTTATCAGCTGGAGTTGTCGTTCTATGATTTTGCAACTTACCTAGGTAGTCCAACGTGGATTTTATCAATAGTTTCTTAGAACTCCTAGCGGGCAATGTGGCTGGTCACCTATCTGGATACTACTGTTGAAATTTGCTATTTATATTCCTTTGAGTGTATTATTGATAATCTAGAATATTCTAATTCTCTGTTTGAGATTCTGATTACATGTACACTGCTTACCTTACTACAGCTAGGACATAAATTTCACTATATTTCACGGTATTGAACAAGTTATTTTAGAATGTTTTAATATGTGTTTTCTTATCTGGTGTTCAGGTTTTTACGGTTGTTTTATGCATCTTTTATACCTTGTTCTTGGTCATATAGATCATATTCTTTCATAATATTTCCCTCCCACCATTCCAGAATTACGCATATAATTTGGGAGACTCTTAGCAGGATTTCAGGGTCAAACTGATTTTGCACTTATGTTTCTTACCATGTTTTCCTTATTTTATCTCACTTGCATGAAGGATGCACTTTTGTATGAATACGGTGGTAACTACAAACCTTGCTTAGATAGAATAAGAACCAGAACTCCTATCAATCTGCACATAGATGCCTCTCCTTGCTTAGGATGCAACGGAACCTCCTTCCTAACGTCGGTAGTATTTACCACATAGCAGTAACGATAGTACCACCGGTGTTCACATTTTAAACAACTACTAGCTTCTCCAGTGGCTTGCAGATGCCTTTCAGGATTAGTTAAGACTAAGGTTTAGTTCAATACTATCTCGTGTAGCAATGGTTCACCTTATCAAACTGTTCTGATAGGTTTGTAGACCAAGTTAAGCTTGTTTTCTGGGTCTGGAGATTGTCTCTTATTTTTGCTTGAGTCCTCAGAACCAATTCTCAATTTCGCTATCAGCGTCCAGTCACTATCACCCCAATCCATCAAACGTGATACGAAATAGGCTGTAGCTCTGCTGTGACTGATCCTATGCACTTGATTACTTCTGTGTGGACTCATCGGAGTCTCCTGCGTCATCTACCCTAGGCCACCATCTGGTTGGACGAACTGTTATGGGGTAGCCAATACGGTACTGTTGAATTACCTATGCTGTGCTTATATCGTGAGGGTAGAAGAACTGTCAGGAAAGTGCAGTTAATAATAAAGATAAAAGGTGGAGGTTCTTCTCGAAAGCTTTAAACTTTTTTAACTAATAACTAAATAGAGGATTAAAGTCTCATCTTCTTTGCCTGATGATCCCTTAACTATGGGGTTTGATTTTTTTTATTTTTGATTATCTCATATATTCGCTGTTAACGTGCAGGAAACTGCATGGAGCGCTAGCTATTGCATAAATGAAAGGTAAATTCCAAATGTGAAAAATCATAGAAATAAGCGAACTATTTCTACCTTAGTGATGACTATACCATCACAGCACCCAACAATGGCGACTAATTCAAAAAATTATAGTATGAAATGAAATCAAGGGAAATCATAACTGCAAGGAAAGATATAGCAGGAAAGATAATCCTCCCAGTCTGAGTCATAGCCGGAGGAGGATGAGGCAACGGTAATGAAGACTGCTAGCATAGTGCGTGGGATGTTCATGTGCATTGCTTGGATGTATGAGGGGAGACCTGGGATCATGTCAAGGTCAGCCCAATGTCGAGAGCTATGGTCCTTTGATGAAAGCTTCGGAACGTAAAGTTGGCGTTCTTGTTACCTGGAGGAGCAGTAGAGGCTCGGATCCTCGTAGGTTTCATCCCTAGAGTCGCAGGAAGGGTAGGGGGGAGAGCGATCGGCAGTGCTCCATGAGGGCAGAGCAGCAAGATATTTCTTGCCAGCACCTATTTGGTGTATTCTGCTGGCTGTAAAGTGGATGAGGCCCATGAAGGCATGTGGGCGGAGGGACGGCTTGTACTGGTAGTAAGAGGGGGTTGGGGACAAGAGTCTCCAATTAGCTAGGAGGTCCTTTCTGCGGTCTTCCAGGATCAGTTTGTAGGAGACGGCACTCATGATTGGATGAGAGGGGGCAAGGACTATGCCGGGTAGGAGATGGGAGTTTATCTGTAGGAGTTTGAAGCCATCCTGTGTCGCCTTGACCAAGAGGTAACACATCCCATCTATGGGCAAGTGAGAGTGGACGACGGAGAAGGGCCTTGATTGGTCCCAGAGGAGGGGGATATCGTTGGCCCTGAGGTCATGGAGGAGAGGACGGGAAGAGTTATTTGCCCTGGAATTGGAGAAGGATGGAAATAACGGAGGCAGACGACCTGCTGCTGGGTTGATCTCCAAAGGGGAGTAGGTAAGGCGGAGAGTGGCCATCTTGCAGCGATGGGGGAGGAGCAAGTTGACAGGGACGAGGCAAGCCTGGGAGGGTAGGATAGACAGTGCAGTTGATAAGTGGCTGTTGGTGACCCACCGTTATACCTTTCTACAAAAAACCTCTATTTTCCCTATTGTGACAGCATTGGGGGCAAGGAGATCTGCTCTATAAGAGAGGATAGTTAAGAGCTGGCCCATAGCCAGCCTGCAGTTTAGGTAGGGAACTATGCCGATGCCCGGACGAGAGATCTGCCTTATCAGACCAAAGGCCACTTGCTCAAGGGCTATCCTTTTGTGGAAGTGAGTTTAGGTTAACATCGAGGGTGAGAACAAGTATCCTAGCCTTCGGACTATGGAGGAATGGTGGAAGAGACTCCCATCGCGGCAGAGAGGTGCCAGTGAGGTGGGAAAGCGATCCCTTGGAGTGCGCCAGTGGCTGAGTTCGGTTCTAGGAAGGGAGAAGGACACTCCAAGCGGGTTGGCCTTCCTGCAAAGATGGGTAAAGTAATATTGAAGAAGCTGTGAGTTCCTCCAGTATGACCCAGACCCAACAGTAACAGTAAAATCATCAACATAGGAAAATATAATCCCCTTGGGGATAGACAAATGTAGGGAAGATACATAAATTAAAATATAACCTAGGATATATTGGAGAGCCTTGGGTGGCACCCACTTGTACAGGCAAGAAAATATTTGGAAGCCCTGAAAGATCAGGTGGCATTTGCGGTTAGCCAAAAATGTGAGAACCCCAGAAACCATAAAAAGAGATATAGCCTTAGCGGAGAGCAGGGAAGATAAACTAGATGAGGAAATATTATCCAAGCCTCCTTTGATGTCAAGGAAGAGGATAGAGGTCATAGGGCCCGCATGCTGCAGTATGCAGACTTCATGTGTGAGAGCTGCACCGGTGTCAAAGTAACTTCATCCACAAAGCGAGCCGTATTGGTTTGAGTGGATAAGGCCTACAGTGCGGGCTATGAGGGATAGACGGGTTGCCATTATCCTTTCCAGAATGTTGGAGATATTTTTTAGGAGGACAATGACTCGGAAGGAGGTTGGGGAGATATATGGAGACTTGCCAGGCTTAGAGAGGACAATGATATTGGCTTTTTTAATGGAGGGGAGGTGGAAGCTGTAGGTTAGCAGAGGACCTAGGAGGAAGGTGAGGTAGGAGGGGTTAATATTGTTGATCCTCTTCTATATGCTATATGGGATTAGGTAAGGCCAGGGGGCTGAGGTTACGGAGGATTTAAGAAGGACAAGGGAGACCTCCGGTTTCTGAAGTGGCAGGAAGTCCACAAAAGGTCACAGGATAGACGGCGAGAGTTTTGGTTCTTTAGGAGGGAAAAATGAGGCAAGAGGGAGGAGTTGACTTCGACGGGTGTCGTGGCATTGAGAAAGGAGGGGAACCGGTCAGGGAGGCGTCCGCTAATAATCCTGCGGGCAGCCCACACTGACTTGGAGTCCAATGATGCAAGAAATAAGTTCTAGTGTGATGCTATAGCCTTTCCTATGGCCTCTAAGTATGCAAGGCAGGAGGCACGAGCATTGTTGGAGAGGGTGGTGAAAGGGGACATGTGTGATATCCTTGCCTCTTGTTGAAAGCTAGGCAGAGCTGTGATAATTCAGCTGTCCACCATAGCTTTGACCTGAAGCAAGGGCGCTTGTTTGGCGTGTTTAGGGTTAGGAGAGAAGTGAGAGTGCCCAGGTGGCGGTCGAACCAGGTACAAAGTGAGGCTGAGGTCAGGAGTGCGGGAGGATCCGGGACCCATAGATCTATGATAAGGGGGGTGAGAGTTTGTCTCTCAGTTTTGATCCAGTTGGGGGTGGATTCAGGTTGACGTAGAGAGGGAGTGGAGAATGTAATTGGGATAGGGACATAGTCAGAACCACTCAGTGGTAGGGTGAATACCCATGAGCTAATAAAGGGGGCGAGGGCGGTATTTGAGAAGGCAAGGTCTACGACTCCTGGTCTAGATGTACCATCGAAGGGGAACCTAGTAAATAGACCTGGTGTATTAAAAAGTGCGAAGCCTAGCTCGGAGGCCAGGTCAAAATATGGGGAAGAAAGGTTGAATTCAATCTCAGATAGGACCCGTAGAGGGTCAGAAAGAGGATGATGGAGGTTCATGTTCCCAACCAGTAGGGTGGGGAAAGCATGTTCCCTAAACAAGGACGGTTTGGGGTTCCTGCAGAGGAGTGATGAAGGGCCTGTGGTGTTGTATGCTTTGTAGACGCGGAAGACCCGATATGCTAAATTAAACGTTCCTGAGGGGTAGTGAATATCATTTGCCATAAAGTCCAGCCACTCAAAAAAACTGCTAGCAGTGCAAAAACTTGCATGAAATCAAGGAGGGCATAAATGGCAACTCTAAGTTTAGCTTCGTTAGCAGTACGGGGAGAAAAAGATTTATAAGAGGAAAATATTGAATGCCGTCCCTTGAAGACAGTAGGGTCCTGCAGGGCGACCAAGGGTGGAGGGGCAGACATAGCCTTAAGGCTATTAAATAAGGAAAGAAACACATTCCAGCTCCCAAGGCAGTTGTGCTGAATGAGGGTGAGGGTTGTGCATGACGTCTGGGTCAGGGAAGGGGAGTCCAATAAGGGACTCATTGGCGATGCAAGCCAGATGGGCTATCTGGGAGAGGAGAACTGGAGGCCAGGTGGGGGCTGGTGCAAAAGATAAAGGGCGAGGGTCAGCAGGGGCACCAGTTAGTAGGATTGGCTGTCGGGGGGTGGTAAGATCCATAGCGGCAATGGTAGGGGAGGGAGTCCTAGGTGGGTCAT
Organism: Tuber calosporum; assembly: GCA_003316355.1. Taxonomy (NCBI): domain Eukaryota; kingdom Fungi; phylum Ascomycota; class Pezizomycetes; order Pezizales; family Tuberaceae; genus Tuber; species Tuber calosporum. The sequence continues at coordinate 98 of QFET01000684.1, read as the reverse complement.
GTATGGTGGGTCGGTCTTAGTGCATGAGGTCTTCCAGGCCTTGTGCATCCTAGGGGCAAGTTGAGGAGTAATCATCGTTCCATGGCAGGGGGCGGGAT
>QFET01000683.1:0-15977 GCA_003316355.1 Tuber calosporum | reverse complement strand
GGGGTGTCTGGTAGTGGTTCCTCCCATGCCGCAGACGGAGAGGTCTCTGACTGTGGCCACCCGGGCTGCCATAGCAGTAAGGTCAGTAGTTGAAGGAGGGGCTGGCGCAGAGATGGTGGAGGAGATCTCATTCATAGGCGTGGTTAGTGTAGCCAGTCGGCTAACTATACCTCATTGTTTACACAGAGTGCAGTGCACAGGAGTGGAATGTTGGTGGCCTCCTCATCAGTAAGGTTATGGAGGAGGGAGTTATCAAACGCAGGGAAGGATTCCCAGGTGTGGCTAAACTAGGTAACCATGGCGTCCAGGAGGTTCTGGGTCGCGAATTGGTAGTCAGGGAGGTGTGTAGGAGGGCTGGCAGAGGAGGAGTGGCCTGAGTCCGGGGCAGTGCGGTCCTGGGTTCTCGAGGATAACCTGGAAGGACCAGTGGAGGCTGTAGCCATCACAGTTATAAAGGGAGTGGGATGGTGTAGCTAAAGTGTGAAGGTTAAGTGAAAGGCAAGATGTGGAATGTTGTAGGAGTTGCCACAAAAAAAGCGAAGTTTTAATTGTCTAAAAAGGGCCTGAGTTTCAAGCAGGAGGAAATTAGGGGGTGTGGAGTATGTCCCATATCTATGAGGTTTTTGATTTTTTACTTGATTTTTGATTAGCTCATATATTCTGTGTTAATGTATAGGAACCTGCATGGAGTGCTAGCAATGGCATAAACGAAGCGGTAATTACAAATGTGGAAATCAAAAGAAATAACTGTACAAGTTCTCCCCTAGAAATGACCATACCGTCACACCGCCCAACAATGGCTACTATTCAAATAGTATAGAATGACATGAAATCAAAAGAAATCACAACCGCAGGAAAAGGTATTGCAGGTTAAAAAAACACTCACTCTGAGTCATAGTCAGACGAGGATGATCCAATTGTAGAAAAAACCATGGGCATGGTGGGAGGGAAGTTCGTGCAAGTAGTGTGGACGTATGTGCCAAGACCTAGAATCATGTTTAGGTCGGCTCAAAGTAGAGAAACATGGCCCATTGAAGAGAGCTGCGGAAGATAAACCTGGAGTTCTTGTGACTTGGAGGGGAAGTGTAAAATTGAATGCTCAAAGGTTTCATGCCCTAAGTTGTACGAAGGACAGGTGGGAGTAAGATCTGCCTCGCTCCATGAGGGTTGTGAGGCAAGATAACTCTTGCCAGTAAGCATCTGGTGTATTGTTCGAGCTGGAAAGGGGTAGAGGCCCATGAAGGCATGTGGGCGGAGAGACGTCTGGTACAGGTAGTAAGGGGGGTGTGGGGAGCGGTGTCCCCAATCAGCATGGAGGACCATTCTGGAGTCTTCCTTGATCAGTTTATAGTGGACGGCACTTGTGATCGGAGAAGGGGAGGCAATTACTGTGCCACGTAGGAGGTGAGAGTATATCAGTGGGAGTTTGAATCTGTCCTGTATCACTTTGATCAAGAGGTAGCACATTCCATCGATGGGAGGTGAGAGCGTACGGCAGGAAGGAGCCTTGGATGATTCGAGCCGAAGGGGATATAGTTGCCCCGAAGACCACACAGAAGAAGGAGGGAGGAGTCCCCTGCCCTAAATTTGGAGCAAGAAGGAAATAATAGAGGCAACCGGGCTGCAGCTGGGTTGATCTCGGGAGGGGAGTAGGCATGCCTTACTGCAGCCATCCTGTGGCGATACGGGAGGCGTGTGTGGAGTAGCGGGAGGGATGCCTGATAGGGTAGGATGGACACTGGCGGCGATGAGAAGCAGTTGGTGACCCACCGATGGACCTTTCTCCAAAAGACTTCCATTTCCCCCATCATGGCAGAGTTGGGGTTGAGGAGGTCAGCTCCGTAAGAGAGGATTAGTAGCAGCAGGCCCATAGCCAGCCTGTAGTTTATGTAGGGCACTATGCTGATGCCAGGAGGAGAGAGTTGCTTTAATAGGCTAAAGGCCTATTGGGCAAGGGCTAGCCTCTTGAGGAAGTGAGTAGAGGTTTCCATCAAGGGTGAGAACCAGTATCCTAGCCATCAGACTATGTAAGATGGGTGGAAAAGACTCCCATCGTGCGAGACAGGAGCCAGTAACGAGGGAGAGCGATCCCTTGTAGTTCACCACTGAATGAGTTCGGTTTTGGCAATGGAGAAGGAAACCTCAAGGGTGGTAGCCTTCCTGCAAAGCCAGGTATAGTAGTGTTGAATAAGCTGAGTGTTCCTCCAGTATGACCCAGACCCAACAGTAACACTAAAATCATCAATATAGGAAAACCTAATCCCTTTAGGGATTGACCAGTGTAGGGAAGATACATAAATAAAAATAACAAAGCAGAAATAGGGGAGCCCTGGGGGGCACCCACTTGAACAGGGAAGAAGATATTAGGGGAGGCCTGAAAAATCAGGTTGCTTTAGCAGTCAGTCAAAAAGGAACGAACCAAAGAAACCATATAAGGAGATACACCTTTAGTGCGGTGTAGGTAAGATAAAAAAGTTCACGAAATTTTATCTAAGCCTCCTTTGATTTCAAGGAAGAGGCTAGAGGTCTTGAGGCCTGCACGGTGCAGTATAAGGACTTCTTGCGTTAGGGCAGCGAATTCATCAAAGGTGCTGAATGCCTGAAGCGAGCCGCATTGGTTTGAGTGGATGAGGCCCATGGTTCGGTCCAATAGCGATAGGCAGCTTGCCCTTATCCTTTCCAGAATCTTGGAGATAGCTTCTAGGAGGGCAATGACTTGGATAGAAAGGGTGATTTGTAGTCAGATTTGCAGGACTTGGAGAGGACAATACCGTTGACACTTTTTTAATGAAGGGGGCGTGGAAACCATAGGTTAGTAGAGGACCTAGGAGGGAGGTGAGGAAGGTGGGGCTGATATTGATAATCCTCTTCTATATGCCATAGGGGATCAGGTCAGGCCTGGGGGCTGAGGGGTTGCAGGACTTGCGAAGGGCAAGGGAAACTAGCTATTTCAGAAGTGGCGGGAAATCCACAAATGGTCGCAGGATGGATGGCGAGGGAAGGGGGTCTTTTGCAGGGAAAAAACGGCTGCAAGAGGGAAATGTTAACTTCGATGGGTGTCGTGTCATTGAGAAAGGATGGGAACCAGTCAGTGGGGCGTCCGCTAAGGATCCTGCGGCCAGCTCAAACAGATTTGGAGTTCAAGGAGGCAAGGACCAAGTACTGGTGTCATGAAGTGGTCTTTAATATAGCCTTGAAATATGCAAGGGGTGAGGCAAGAGGTCTGTCGGAGAGGGTGGTGGAGGGGGACATGTGTGATATTCTTGCCTCTCGTTTGAGAGCTTGTTGGAGCTGTGATAGCACAACTGTCCACCATGGCTTTGACCGGAAGCAGGAAAGTTTGTTTGGTTTGTGTAGAGCTAGGAGGGGAGTGAGGATGCCGAGGTGGCGGTCGAACCAAGCACTAAGTGATGTTTAGGTCTGGAGCGGGGGAGGAGGTTGGACCGATAGATCCTTAATAAGGGGGGAGAGGGTATGCCAATCTGTTTTACTCCAGTTATGGGTGGGGTCAGGCTGGCATTGGAAAGGCGTGGAGAGGGTGTTTGTGATTGGGACATGGTCAGAGCCAGTCAGTGGAAGGATGACACCCCATGAGCTAACAAAGGGGGCAAGGGAAGGATTTGGGAAGGCAAGGCCTAAGACTCCAAGTCTGGATGAGCCACCAAAGGGAAGCCTAGTAAATATACCTGGTGTATTTAAAAGTGAGTAGACGTACTCTAAGGCCAGGTCAAAATATGAGGAAGAAAGATTTAATTTAGTGACAGAAAGGACCCACACAGAGTGGAATGAAGATGATGAAAGTTCAGATCCCCAACCAGGTAAGTGGAGAAAGCATATTCACGAAACAAGGAAGGTGGAGAGATCGTGCGGAGGTGGGATGAGCTCCCAGTTATGGAGTATACATTGTAAACACGAAAAACCCCATGAATTATTTGAAAAAAGCCTGAGGGGGAGTGAATATCAATTGCCATAAAGTCCCGCCGTTGAAAAAAAACCCCTAGTAATGCAAAAACTTACATGAAATCAAGGAAAGCATAAACGGCAACCCTAGGTTTTGTACCATTAGTAGTAGCTGGCAAAAAAGATTTATAAGAGGAAAATATTGGTAGTCGCCCCTTGAAGACCGGAGGATGCTGGAGGGCGACCAAGTGTTGAGAGGTGGGCATAGCCTTAAGGTATTGAATAAGGAAAGATACATGTTCTAGGTCACAAGGCAGTTGTGCTGAATGAGGGTAAGGGTAGTGCCTGGCACCTGCGTCTGGGAAGGGGATTCATTGCAGGACTCATTGGCGAGCGAAGTCCAATGAGGTGTGCGGGAACGGAGAACTGGAGAGCGAGGTGGGGACTGGTGCAAAAGATTTGGTACGAGGGTCAGCTACAGCGCGATTTGGTAGGACTGGCTCTTGGGGGGTTGTAAGATCCATGGCGGCAGTAGTATGGGAGGGAGTCCTGAGTAGGTCAGGAAGGGTGGGTGCATCCTGGTCCATGATGTCATCCAGAACTTGTGCATCTGTTAGGGGTAGCCGATTGTAAGGAGACGTGAATCGAACTATGCCTAAATATTGATCCCGTAGACAGAAACTTGCCTATGAAGGTACACTTGATTGAGTAGCAAAGATATTTTCAAGTAAAACGTATGATATTGTTAAGATATATTCTGCGTTGTGGATGATTACTAAAGCTCGGGAGGCGCTTCGATATTTATATCCCGCATCTGAATGTTCGCGGACTACAACTGGTTTTACATATAAACTTGTATTTTCTCTCTAACCTTCGTCCCTTAATCCGACCGTGAATCTGCTTTGATCCTGAAACTTTCTCTTCCCCCGCACAGCTGGCGGTATGATCAGAGCTCCAGACCTCTCTAAAGGGTTTGGACCCAGTTAGTCTATGTTATCAACCTTCTTTCTGCTATTAAGAAATGGCCACCCAGTTTGGAATCTATCAATAACTTCTTAGAACTCCAAGGGGCCAGTGTTACGATCCTAAGCTGTAAGCTGATTTTGCAACAGGTAACTACTTCTCTATGGGTTGGATGAATATGACCAGGCAATTGTTATAGTCCGGTATGGGGCGTGGCGCTAATCTCAGCCACCAGGGTAGGAGTACTATTGCAACGAGTAGTACTAGGCGGATTTCCTCTATTGCTCTTAGGCCTATGCCTACGTTTTCTTGATAGCTCAACCCTCTGGTTCCTATCGCACAACGCCAATAGGGGAATGGAACGGTAAAGAGCTAAAGTAATTGTATAGGAAAGGACTTAGATGGTTGCCTGAAGAGTCCTAACTACAGGTCGCCTTGAGGTCCTTATATAGGCACTCTTCCCTCAACCCTAACCCTGGTGACTCATACCTGTGAGTCACACGACCTCCATGACTCATATTGAGTCATAGTATGAAATCCATCAGCTGACTCCTCTGAGTCAACTGCCCCGCGTGCCAACCAATCATACCTCATAAAATATGTCATGTGCCTAAAAGTGGTCACATGCGCGAAACCCATCACTCATAGTGTGAGTCATGTGCGAAAATCATTACATCATAGGACTCACAAATGTGAGTCATGCACACAATCAACCTATCATAACATAACAAAGTTTGCACAAGTGTGCATCATGTGAAACCCCATGACTTCTAATGAGTCATAGTGCGAAATATAACAACCTTGTGACTCATAACTATGAGTCATGCGAAATCCTGCCTTGCTTAGTGACCAATCGTGACATTAGCTCCTCTCTCCCTTAAGCCTGAGTCCCTGCAGGCTTAACATCCCATCTTCGTCAGGCTTTCTCCAATCCTGCGCAATTCCTCCTTCAATTTCCGAACTTGATGTTCGGCTGAATGGTAGTTGTTACGGACTTCCTCTAAGGTGGTGTGTGCAACCCTAATAGTCCGGTCCCGGTCATCAATGATTCTCTAAAATGTCCGCATATTAGTTCTTTGTGCCTTGATCGTGGCTTCAGCGGTGCCAAGTTGTTCTCGTATCCCTTGCAACAGTCGTTGCAAACTCTCTACATCGGGGATCGTCTCGATATTCGCTTTTTTCGCCCCCTTCTCGCTTCAACTATGTCCTCACTGTTGTTTTTCTTTTCCTAATACGTGATCATTTTCCGAAAGGGGTGCCGCTTCCCCTGTTCGTCTTGTGTAAAACCCAGTATCGATTTTGTCGTGTCTGTGAGTACGACAAGTGTCCTTGAAACAGCGTTTCCAGGATGTCTCCCTGTGTGGTTGTTGCAGTTTGCGCAACTTGGGCTGTTGTGGAAACTAATTGCTTCCTTCCTTATCGTGTAAATGAGTGTTGCAGTAATGATTGTAACAGGTAGTCCACGAAAGAGAGTTGTGTGCTGCCTGCTTTTCCCTTTTTTCTGAGTAGCGTATGGCGGGCTGGTAGGTGTAGTAGCCCTGGGGCTATCGCCCCAGCCTTTGTCTGGACCCAATGGCGTTGGGTCTTGCCCCGTTGGTTCGATTTTGACTGTAACCTACAAGGGGTTTTCTTGGGTACTGCTGATGGAAACATTCAATCGCGATGCTGGCATTGTTGAAGTTCTCCGCAGGTTACCAAGTTTTGTCGTGTTCTGGTGAGTAGCGGGTCCACTTGGCTCTGTATTGTAGGCGTTTTCGGTGTATGCGTGAATCAATGATTTCTTCGAGTTCGTACTCGCTTTCTCCTTCTATCTCGAATGGAGGTGGTGGTGATTGCTTTTGTGAGGGAACCTGATTGTCTTGGTATGGTTCGAGGAGTGAGATGTGGAAGGCGTTGTAGACCTTCATCTGTTGGGGCAAGGCCAATTTATAGGCACTTGTGCCGTCCTTCGTAAGGTTCTTGAATGGTCCGATTATCTTGTAATCCAGCTTCTTGCATGATCCTTTGGTCCCTGTATTCCTTGGCAGTAACCAGACCATATCGCCTGACTGGAGATTCGGATCGGGTTTTCTGTGTTGATCGTAGTTTTCTTTTTGTCGTAATTGTGCACAGACCATTTCCTGACATAGGATGCTGTGCAGCTGACCCATCTCTTCTTTTTCCGTTGTTTCCTTTGGTATCATGTGGCCTATAGCCTCATGTTCCGGATGTTGTCCGTAGTTTGCGTAGAAAGGTGTGGTCTTAATAGTTTCCTGTCTTCAATTGTTGTATGCAAATTCCGCTAATGGTAGTAATTCCGCCCAGTTATCTTGCTGATAGTTGACATAGGCCCTTAGGTACTGTTCTAGTATTCCGTTCGTCCTTGCGGTTTGTCCGTCCGTTTGTGGATGGAAGGCGGTGCTCATTCTTCGTTCAATTCCTAGGGATTTTGCAGTTTCATTCCACAAGTCTGATGCAAATAGTGTTCCTCTATGGGTGATGATATATTATGATAGTCCATGGAGTTGGAATATTTCCCGTAGGAATATCTTGACAAATTCTTTGGAGTTCATATCCTTGTTGCAGGGTATGAAATGGCTCAATTTGGTCAGGCGGTCGATGACCACTAGGATGGCGTCATAATCGTCTGATTTCGCCAGGTCCGTGATGAAGTCCATTGCTATCGATATCCATGGTTGGTGTGGCGCCTCGTTCGGTTGTAGTAGTCCGTAGGGCGCGTGCCTTATCGCTGTCGCTCTTTGGCATGTATGGCAATTCTTGCCATATCTCATAATGTCATCTCGCATCTTTGGCCAATAATATTGTCGGGATAGTAGTTCCATGGTTTTGCTAGTTCCGCCATGCCCAAATGCACGGTTATTATGATTATGTCGTATGACTTGGGTTCTAATCTCTTCGTGTTCTGGTACCCAAATCTTTCCTTGATGCCATAGGCATCCTTCCTTCCATTCACATGCCCCTAGAGCCACTCCTTTCATTTCTCTCTCTCCTTTCCTCAAGGCTTCCTGGATTGCTCTTATCGGTCTGTCTTTCGTGCTTTCTTCTCTGATGCCAAAATCTTCAGCGACAAACCAGACCACTTCCCTTGCTTCAAACTATTGTTCTTTTGAGGGTAGGATCCTTTGTTTTTGTTGGATCCTCTGGTCGTTCTTTTTCGGGACATCTTCTGCTCTCCTAGTAAGGGCATCTGGTTTGCCCCCTTCCTTCGCGGGTCGGTAATGTATTTTGATATCTATTGACTGAGGGTCTCGTTCCATTAGATCTGTCTGTCGTTGAGCTCTTTTGTCGTGCTAAATGGTACCAGGTTCTTATGGTTTGTGAGGACCAGGACCTGGTCTCTGCTTCCTTTTGCATATCTTCTCCATTCTTTCAAGGGTTGGACAATGGCTAAGTGCTCTTTGTCGTGGATATCATAGTTGAATTCCACGGTCATCATTGTTTTTGACCGGTATGCCACTGGCCTCTATTTTCCATCGCTCCCCTTCTTTGATTGAATGCCTGAGCATAAATATTTTGAAGCGTCGGTCTTGATCATGATTTCCTTGGTTGGGTCGTAGTATACCAGTAGTGGAGCTGAAGTAAGTCGCCTGCACAATTCATCAAATGCTTTTTGTTAGTTCTCGGTCCAGTTCCATTTGCAGTCCCTCTTCGTCAGTTGATAGAGTGGTTTATCTATACGGCTAAACCCTTCTATGAATCGTTTTCTAGAAGTTGCAGAATTCCATAAAGCACCTTATTCCTTTCTTACTTTCGGGTGGTTCCCATTCCTATATTCCTTTTATTTTGATAGGATCAACACTGACTCCGTCCTTGTCGATGATGAAGCCTAGGTATTCGTTTCGTTCCTTGTGAAATTCACGTTTCGATGGCTTCAGTGTCAGCCCTTCTTTCTTCAAGGCTGCCATAAACATCCTGACATGGGTTTGGTATTGTTCTAGGTTTTCTGAATATATCAGAATATCATCTAAATAGACGATTCAACAGATATCAAGAAACCTGCAGAGAATCTGATTGACCCATCGTTGAAACGCAGCTGGTGCATTTTTGAGTCTGAATTGCATGACGGTATATTCGTATATGCCGTATTTGGTGGTAAAGGTTGTTTTCCATTCGTCCCTGTGTTTGATTCTGATGTGGTGGTATGCGTTTCAGATGTCTAGTTTAGTAAAGACTTTGGCTCCTCTAGGCCTATCTAGGCCTTCTCCAATCAGTGGTAGGGGATATCAGTCTCGTTTGGTGACTTCGCTGAGCCCTCGGTAGTCCACGCACAGCCATAGCTTGCTGTCTTTCTTCTTAACAAACAGGATCGGTGATCCCACATTTGCATAAGAGTCTCGAATCCAGCCCCGGTTCTTGTTGACCCTGATGTATTCTCTTAGTTCCTCCAGCTCTTTTTCACCCAATGGGTATAGCTTTCTTGCTGCTACTGTTTCTCCTTTCTTAAGGTTGATGTCCAAGTCAACCTTTGGTCGGTGGGGTGGTAGCCGAGTTTCTTCCTCTTCCTTGAACATGTCCAGGTAGTGGTGGTATTCCCTTGGCACAATGTTTCTGGTTTTACCTTTTTGTTATCCTTTCTTGGCCTTGATAGCTAATTCAGTGCTGATATTGATCCTTTCGATCCTGGAAGGCTTGTTTGTCTTATAATCCCACTTGAGGATTCCTGTGACTTCGCCTCTTCGGTAAAACCTACCGAATGACGTAGCGGAGATCTCGTTGATCTCCATCTTTTAGCGTTTTAGGTGGTCCATACTTCCAAACCAAGCTGCGCCTCTCTTAGTATGAGCCACTTACTCCACTTCTTCACATTGTCCTATGACAATCTTTTCGCATATCAACTGTGCGATGCGGTCTCCCGGCTCAACTGTGTAACTGTCTTTTCACAGGTTGACTAGGACCACCTTGACTTCACCTGTGTAGTCGGCGTCGATTACTCCCGCATTTACAGTAAGCTGGTGTTTGACTGCCAATCCACTGCGTGGAGTCACCCGCCCATCGGTGCCTTCTGGTAGTCCTATAGCTATCCCGGTATTGACGATTCCTTGTTCTTTTGCCGGTATCGTAATTCTCTTGTATGCATACAGGTTATGTCCTGCAGCCTAGGCTGACCCCTGGGTAGGGAGTGTGGCCATATTGCTCAATCTTTGGATTTTGATATTTTGGACATCCTTGGCCTGGATCGTGGAGAACTGTATCTCCAAGTTCTCTTCCAGGGCTTCCGATTCAGGGATTAAGTCCACTGCTGGCCAGCTTTCGAGGCATACTCTTGTACACCACTCGCTATCATAGGTGATCTTGTTGTTTTCCCAATCTATCTTGGGGTTGTGTCTTCTTAACCATGGCAGACCTAACACTGCCTCATGGTTGGGTAGATCAGCGGTTTGGAAGGTTGTCACTTCCCTATGGCTGCCGATGTCCATAGGTACTTCCGCTATATGGGTAATTGGTACCATAGCGCTTAGCTCCCCGTCCGCAAGGTAGATTTCCCGTATTTCCTTCGCTTTCTTTGTTCGTATGCCGTATTTGTTTCTGAATTCCTTGTCGATAAAGTTTTCTGTAGCGCCCGAATCAATCATACCGTTGATGATGATTGTCTTGTCCTTGCCATCTCTACACATTTTGACCATGGCATGGTCTTTTTCTTGTTCCAATGTTTCCGTATTTGTAGGTACCATGTAGATGTTACCGATTCTGATGATTTTGGTTTTGTTGTCCCACAGCCCAGTTCTTACTGGGGACTTTCTTCGTTTCCCGACTCTACAGGTCTTTCTCTGATTTCTATTTCGTGTAGGTTGGTACGTGGTTTCCAACGATTATTGTTGGTCTTGCTGTTGAACTGCCTAGTATAGTCCTTCTCATCTCTTGCATTTCGGCAATTACTGAATCTGTGCCCAGGTTTGGCGCATCCTAGGCATAGGTTGTTGTCCCTTCTTCTTGTAAATTCTGCTCGTGAGCGGTTTAGTCGTGGACGCCCTCTGGTAGCATCCAAGTCCATTGGGTCGCCTCGGGTTTCCATGTTGTTGCCCGACATTCAGTTTCCGTAATTATTCCTGGGCCTTTCTTGTTGTTGGATAAAGGTACTGTTGTTTCCTTGAAAGTACTTGATCATGTTGATCCGGATTTCTTTTTCGATTGCCCAGGCTGCAAGGGCATCGACATTTGCCGCCACCATGTCGTCCGCTGCCCATGCGTCCTAGAGCGTTCTGTTAATTCCTTCAAGGAATTGGCGTCTTAGTGTACCATTATCCTTATTCGCCTCTGTAGCTGTGAGGCGAAAGTCATTCCTCTATTCCGTGACTGGTTCCTTGCCTTGCCTCAGACGGTCGAGTTTTGTCCTCACTGCATTTTCCGCATCCACATCCCTAAACTGGTGTTTGAGGGCTGTAGTGAAATCTTCATATGTAGGTCAGGTCTCCGGCTTGCGTCCTTATGCAAATGGGGTTATCCAGCTTGCTGCTGCATCCCTTAATAAGCTCTTGACCTAGGTGATGCGTTCCGTATGTCGTGTTTCTTGTGTCACTTCAAAGTTTAATTGGCATTGCTCTATGAAGGTTTGCAGTTTGGTCCTAGTTCCATGGAAGGTAGGGGGTTTCTCAACCTTGATCCGCTTATTGCTTGTTTCTCACTGGTTGTTTTTCAGAGTCAGTATCTCTTGGAACTGTGCAGTTGTAAATCCTGCTAGTTGGATTCCTGCTCCACCACAGGCAGTGGCTGGTCCCGGGGCGGACATCCTTTTTGGTCTTCGGGTTTCGGGTTTCAGAGATCCTGTTGGTGAGGCCAGCTCAGGTGTCTCCGGACCTGTTGTTCTTTGTTACTGGGTTCTGGATAGATTAGTGCTAATTGGTTCTTCAAGTGCCGGGTCAAGTGTTGAGGTATCAATTTCTCCCGCAGTAAGGTCGATGTCGTTGTCTGTAGAGTCTCCCGTTTTATAGTTAGGTGTTGCTTAGGTGAGGCAACCAAATGTTACAATCCTATGCTGTAAGATGATATAGCAAAAGGTAACTACTTCTTATTGGGTTGGATAAATATGACCGGGCCTTTGTTATAGTCCGGTATGGGGCGTGGCGCTAATCTCCGCCACCAGGGTACGAGTACTATTGCAACAAGTAGTACTAGGCGGATTTCCACTATTGCTCTTAGGCCTATGCCTACATTGTCTTGATAGCTGAACCCTATGGTTCCTATCGCACAACGCCAATAGGGGAATGGAACGGTAAAGAGCTAAAGTAATTGTATAGGAAAGGACTTAGATGGTTGCCTGAAGAGTCCTAACTACAGGTCGCCTTGAGGTCCTTATATAGGCACTCTTCCCTCAACCCTAACCCTGGTGACTCATACCTGTGAGTCACACGACCTCTATGACTCATAGTGAGTCATAGTATGAAATCCATCAGCTGACTCCTCTGAGTCAACTGCCCCGCGTGCCAACCAATCATAACTCATAAAATAAGTCATGTGCCCTAATGTGGTCACATGCGCGAAACCCATGACTCATAGTGTGAGTCATGTTCAAAAATCATTACATCATATGACTCAAAAATGTGAGTCATGCGTACGATCAACCAATAACAACATAACAATGTTTGCACAAGTGTGCATCATGTGAAACCCCAGGACTTCTAATGAGTTATAGTGCGAAATATAACAATCTAGTGACTCATAACTATGAGTCATGCTGTTAAGGGTAGCCGATTCTAAGGTCAAGCGAATCAGGCTATGCTTAAGAAATCAAGTCGTAGACGGAGAGTGTCTAGGAAGGTTCAAGATTTCAAGGTAGAACGTATGATATTGATAAGATCTCTTCTCCGTTGCTTGATTGTGTGTAAAGCTCGGGAGGCACTTCGATATTTATATCCCGCGTCTGAGTGTTCGCGGACTACATCCGTTCTCCATACAACTAAGTATCTACTAACAGTTTTCACAACAAAATCCAACAGCGAACCCCTTTTGACCCTGAAAGTTTTCTCCCCCGCACAGCTCATGGCGTGATCAGAGCTCTTCTTTCTCCGTGGGTGTTCACACCTTCTCGGTCAGAGATAACAGCCGTCGTCCTGCTGTTCAAACTTATGGCCGTCCAGTTTGGACCTTGCCAATAGTTTCTTAGAACACCAAGGGGCCAACTTGGTTGTCGACCAATACGGCTTCGTTCCGGTTCACCCGGTCTTGCCGCTGGCTTTCAGGATGACTAGTCTTTGATGATCGGTCCAATACCAATTCGTGCTGGGCTGCCTCTACTTATCGACCTGTTCCGATAGGCTTGCTTGCTTAAGATAGGCATTGATTTGGGGATCAGTACTATTCTCTACGGATTAGCACGAATACCAGTCCCTCCTAGGCTTCCGAACGTTGTTTTGGTCTCTTGACTTCAACGGGATGTAACTCTGCGAGCTCTTGACGAAATCGCTTGGTTCTTTTTCCCTGGCGTAGCCAGAGATGCCCTCTTATATACCCTGCGGACAGGATCCGGTCGGACGGACGGCGACGACGTATACAGTGTTACGAGAAAGGCTTCAATGTTTCTTCTTTCTATGATTGCGAGCAACTGCACAAGGCGCCAGTGCGGTCGTCCGGGGCCAACGTCGGGGCCGGAGGGGGGTATTAGTCTGTGGAGTTTCAAGCCCAGAGCTCTCCAGCTGCTCTTCTGGGCCCTCATGGGAGTTATGTGCCTAACACGAGCTCCCTCCTCCAAAGGTTCGTCTCGAACCCTTTGGTCTGGTCTCAGGTTACCCTGTCTTCTGCTTTTTCCATAACAAACGAAATATATAATACAAAATACACTATTTGAACTCCACTAGGTAGGGTAAAAAACCTAATGCGTTTGCTTGTCCACACTAGGAAAACCTTTCCCATGTTATTCAACATCTGCCCGCTTTGGCATATCTGGATTTTCCCTGTGAAATTCCTCCACTAAATCCTTTGCCCGCTCTAAATTCTCCGTTGGTTCCCATGTGTTCTCGTCTTCTGAACACCCTGTCCACTTCACAAAATATCGTAGTTCGCCCATTTGTCGATTTCGACCGCGAACCCTTCTAGCGTAAGAGATTATTTCACTCTGCACTATCCTTTCGATTTCCCATTCTAAGTCCGCATCTATTTCTTCCGGCTCTCTGGGTGGTTGTTCCCGGGACGGTCAATTCGATGTGCGGTATGGTTCCAACAGTGATACATGAAATATCGGATGTATCTTCCATCGTGGCGATATCTCCAGTTTGAAAGCGCGTTCTCCTCTCTTTTCCAATACCTTAAAAGGGCCATAGAGTTTGGGACTAAGTTTCTTTGATGGTCGCTTAGTGCGGATATTTCTTGCGTTGAGTATAACCTGATCCCTAATTTTTATGTCAGGTTGTTGTTTTGCTTTGCGATCGTAATATCTGCTCATGTTTTCCCGTGTTTGCTCTAAGGCCTCTCTGGCTTGTTAATGGATTGTTTGCATCCAGTGGGCATAGATTCCTGCTCCTGGATTTTGGGCTTCGCGTTCTTTCATCCATTCTGTTTGTGGGTGGAACCCATAGTTGGCATATAATGGGGACATGCCATGTGCGTTTGTGATCGAGTTATTGTAGGTATGCTCGGCCAACGGCAACAGCTGATACCAGTCGTTCTGATCGTAATTGACAAAGTTTCTTAGGTATCCTTCCAGCACTTGGTTGGTCCTTTCAGTTTATCTGTCAGTTTGCGGATGGTATGCTGTTGACATTTTTCGTTTGATTCCCAGACTTTTGCAAAGCGATTCCCAGAATTCTACCGAGAATTTTGCGTCCATGTCTGAGATTATTTCTGCCGGAAGTCCATGTAGCTTCCAGACTTCTCGCAGAAATACATTCACAACATCCTTAGCCGTTGCGTTGTTTTCCAACCCTATAAAGTCAGCCATCTTTGTAAATCGATCAACAACTACCATAATTTGAGTTCTTCCTTGTGATTCTGGTAGTTGTGTGATGAAGTCTGTCGATATTGATGACCAGGCTGCGAACGGAACTTCTAGGGGCTGCAGCAGACCGAACCGCGCATGTCGTGGGGACTTATTATGTTGACATTCATCGCATGACCGTACATAGTCATTTATCCATGCTGTCAGTCCTTTCCAATAAAAGTCTCTGGTAACAATTTCCAGAGTCTTCTCCTCTCCCAAGTGTCCTGCTACTTTAGAGTCATGGCAACCTTTGGCTATAGTTGTCTGCAGCTGTTCGTTGTCTGGAATGTATAAGCGATTCTTATAGTATATCAGTCCATCAGTTACTGCCCAGTGACCTGGTAAGGGTTTGCCCTCCTTGGTTAAAGTTTCCAATTCTTGCTTGCGTTCCAGCCAGTCTTGATCGTTCTGGCCTGCATTTTGATGGTTTTTCATAATGTCTGGTCATATTTCCTAATATCAACCTTGGACATTATAGCATTAGACATTAGGAGTATCCCTTTGCCTTGTCTTGCTTGATGGTCAGTTTCATCAAGAAACTCATTTTCGGCCTGGTCCGCTTTCAAGTATGCAACCACCACTTGGGTCTTTGTTGCAGGTTATCGTCTGGGTGAAACATCTGTGCTTCCGAATCCGTTTTTGCCTCTCGCCGTTTCTGCTAGTCCATCCACTTCAATCGCTTCCCCCAAGTGTATGTTCTCAATGATCATTTGTGCCATTCGGTCCCCTTTGCGAACCAGGCAATCTTGGTTTCCATAATTCATTATGATAACCTTGACTTCTCCAGTGTAGTCTGCGTCGCTTACGCCTCCGACAATACTGATCCCATATTTGGCGGCCATTCCACTGCGCGGTGCTAACCGTGCGTATGTTCCCGGTGGTAGTCCAACGGCAATTCCTGTTTCTACCAGCCGTTGCCCTTTGGCTGGAATTATGAAATCCTGTAACGCGTTCAAGTCGTGTCCGGCGGCTAGTCGGGACCCTTTCGTAGGCTTTCGTGCTTTTGGAGTTAGCAACTTTAATCGCAAGGAACCTGTAGTTTCTGTGCCACCTAATTCTTCCTTTCTTTCTGGTTGGCCTAAATGCACCAGTGTGATTTGGAAGTGAGAAGGCTTGAGTATAGATAGTTCGCTATGCGCAGCTCGCTCCTCAGGACGGTACTCCGGCCGTCGGCTCAATGCATCAGGCTTTCCTCCGCGTTTAC
>QFET01000682.1:7670-50826 GCA_003316355.1 Tuber calosporum | reverse complement strand
ACCTACTGTTGCATGTTAAGACTGCGTCCCTGTTGCTCTCGATCTGGTGAACGTTATAGACGGCCGGAACCATATAGTGAATAATCTCCTTTCCTAAGCCAAAACCCTACTTCCTCTGTAACAAATCTTAAATTAGTCAGCATTCAAACTGTGGCAAACATAATACAATTTTGCTTCTTCCACCAAAAGTTCAACTTTTTAAAATAGAAAGGCTCTGTCACTATGAACATAATAGCCACAACAAAACCTCACAGGTATTTACCATCAGCTTCTCTTTAATCCAGAGGTTTTTTTTCTTCCCAACTGGCACCCCTTATAGAGCCTTCATAATATTAAAACCACTGAATATGCAATGTACATTTTGAATAGCACAAACAATAAGTAAATTTACTTTTCTTTTAATTTATCAATATATGCTTCAATTCTTTTATTTAACTGCTATGTCACTCTAGGCTGCAAAGTTATGTTGAGCCACAAACTTGTGTTGACCTGCAAAGTCTCTATTGTAAGCTACAAAGTTGTAATGAGCTACAGAGTTGTGTAGAGCTGTTAGGCACTTAGAAGGAGTACCATGGTTTGTGAGCCTGCAAACATGTAGGCATTGCAGCTACACACAACTACCTTGCCACAGTTACAACCATCAAATATAATTGCTAGGTTGAGTGCAGGATTCATACCCTTAAACATGATGATGTGGAACTTGATTATTAAAGACAGAACAACTGGTCTAATGACCTTTCAGCAATAGCAGCAGCAATGAATTGTGCCCCCCATTAATCTTTAGGAATAGCTCCATACCAAGCGCTCTTTGGACACTCTTAGAAGTTGTTCAATCCAGTCCTCAGATCCGACAGCAAAGTACCATCAGTGGATGAAATCTTGTATACCCATTAAGCAACCAGCATGGAAGTTGATAAAGCGAGAAAGTATGATACAGGCCAGCAGAGCAGAAGAGAAAGCACTATTGAAATCTATTCAAAATGGGTACTAGAGTTCTTGTGGGAGGATATCCTTACACCTCTACCCATGGAGTATCCAGTAGCCAAACCCTCATGGCTTTGGACCCTTTAAGGTCCTAGAGCTGGACTCTAGTAGTGAGAACTGCAAGCTAGAAAAGCCTAAGAGAATAGAGCACCAGAAGCGATACTTTTATATCTCAAGGTAGAGGAAGACTTGCAGAAAAATGCCAGAAAATTTAAACACAGGAGAATGGATAGGCCGGCCCCTATACTTATCAACAATGCAGAAGAATAGGAAACAGGAGAGATACCAGATTATGGCTGTAACGGCGGCACCCTATAGGAAGATGGATCCTAAGGTTGCGACCGCACCAAAAGACTCAACGCAAAGTTCACAGAAGGTAAAGATAAAATAATTGAATCAAATAATAAAACTTAATATCGTTAAGCCAGAGCTTCACTCAATTCAAGTCATCTCGAGAGGATAGTTGGTTATCAGAGTAGAGTGTCGTTCGCGTTTACTTAGGTAGAATTAGAAAGCCAACGACACCCATCCCTACTCCGACCGTTAACAGAGCTCCCTTCTCCACTCAGGGATCATCTGACACATGGCCCTTCCGGAATTAACTTCAGCGCCTGTGGATCGGTCGGATAAGTTGAGTCCGTTCAATCATAAAGGTTTTCTGCAATGCATTTTGATTATGCCTGCAGGAGAGAAAACCCTTTCCGATCGCCGTCTTGTCAATGGCCAACTGACAATCCGACTTTGGACCCAAACCTAGGTATGAGACTCAGTAGCCGTATGGCTTTTTCCGTCTATGCAAGCACTGCAGTTAACTGTGTCTACTTGGCCTATTGGCAGCTTTTCTTGTGACTGCGTAGCTCCCCCGGTAAGTGTCTTGACTGAGTTGGCTAAATAGGCGCTACCTATAACCAACCGTTCAGGGATCACCTTAGCCGTGATAAGACTGAATGCCTCTTAGAGTCCTGTAACGTCCATCAGTAATGGTATAGCGCCTGGGCTATCGTTGTGTAAGTAGTAGAGTTTTATCCGGACAAACTTCCGTTTATTCCAACTCTCAGATAGATATTCCGGGGGACCCCCATACCTCCCATAGGGATTATAGGCACCTAGAGTACCCTCGGAAGGCCATCTGATGTTAATACTAACAACTTGCCCGGGTCGGCCGTCGCCCACCCCTATATATATCCTGCGGACAGCATCTGGTCGGAAGCACGGCAGTGACATATATGGGGTTACGCTGCCACCTTCGATTTCTCAGTTTTGTTAGGCTACTAACTGTCACCCTTTCCCTCCCGTCGCAAGGGGCGAACGTGGGAGCCGCTAAGGGGTGTTGGACGCGCCAAAATCACTCCAACCACCCAGGGGTACTTGTAGTAAGATTTCGTGTTTCACTTAATGTTAGGGGAGGGTAACTTGAGGTCCACGATTTGACCCGCGTTACCCAAGGTAGGGTAACTGGGCCCTATCATAGTGCAAATCGCTGCGGATGTCTGTGTAACGCCCTTTTGCGTTACTAGAAAGTTCCGCGTAACTGACCTATTTGTTACACGCGATTCCACGAGCTAGAAACACGTGGTTACACGAATGTAGCACACCCAGCAGCGTCTACACTGCTTACCATGTTTTCCTAGGGCTCCCTGTTACCCTGCCTAAGTGGTTACCTTACCTAACTGAGGAGATAGGTTACCCTATGTAAAGGGTTACCCTGCCTAACCATGCTTCTGGGTTACCCTACTCAAGAGGGTTACCCTGCCTGACTGTAGCTCCCGGTTACCCTGTCTAGCGGGGTTACCCTACCCAAGTGTGCACCAAGGTTACCCGGCCTTGCTGGGTTACCCTATCTAACTAGGTACCTAAGTTCCCTTTCTTCACGAAAGGTACTTATGGTTGCTATGTCACTTTGCAGGTGTCTGGTACCGTTCCTGTCCACGTCCTAGTAGGACCACTGGCTGGGCTGAGGTTCGGTAAGCTATACCAACTAATCTAGGGGTCGTTACAATTGCCCACAGAACAACAGGGTCGAAATCCAGGTACTCCTGAAATGGTATGAAAGGGTAGATAACGTTCGAGAAACTATGAAGAACTGGGAGAAGTTAATGGATATTATAGCACAATATTGGAAAGAAAGTCATACCAGAAAGCCGATACCTAAGTTCACCTCGAACTGTATAATGACCTTTGGGGACCTTATAAATGTGTCTACAATACCTTGCCCTAGAAGCATAGTACCTAACGATTTCTGAGATCCTTATAATGATGAGGAATACAATTCTGCAGGCGCAGATGATAGCGACTTCAACACTGATACTGATTCTATAGTATGTGTTTGGAAGGTGGCTGTTAGGCCTATGGCCTTAGGACAAGATAGGTTTTGTTCAGATTGGGGGAATGTAATATGTGAACATGTTCCAGTACTTCTGTCACCACTCTTGTTAGCCTTTCCTTTGTCTGATTACTTTCATTTGATTTGATTTCTTTTGTATTTACTTTCCTTATCAGAATCTCTGAATTCCTGGTGTCTGCTAACTGTATGCTTTAGTGGATTGGCAGGAATGTGCTCTAAGAGTTCCAAGGTAAGGAACAGGTCATGTATACCTGTAGGACGATAGAGCCAGTGTTGTTGGAAAGCTTCAACCTTTCTAAGACTTCGACAGGCAGTCAGAATCCGGTAGCTGTACACCCACCTGTCGTGAGGTTGGCGGTGGATTTCCAGAGACCTAGCAGTTGGTAGGATGATTTCATATGTATAAGAGAGGCCTACTAACTAGCAGGAGACATCATACTTCAGACCGATACCAACACCGTAAATATGCTTGGTTGCATGGTAATAGTAATGTTCCCCTTCTCTCTATACACTATTCCATTGTAATTTGGTTGTCTTCGCCTGTAAGCAGGTCTCCCTTAGATACCAGAGCAAAAGCTTGCTAGCACTTTGGCTCTAGGGTATAATCATTCACACAGGATAGTGCTCGTTACACTACTGGCTTAGTAGAGTATTCATGATTACTTGTTCCACCTAGTTTGGATTCAAATACTTTTTGAGTTAGCTATAGACTGTCGCTTATACCCTTCATTTTTCAGAATATAGCAACCTTGCGATGATCCCTCTGGTAGCATGTTCGTTGGACAATATGATTACACTGTCTTATATTTTCTTAGCTATAAAACTTTGTATTTAAAGTTCCTGCAATGCCTTAAGGATTGGTAGTCTTAAACCTCCCAGGACTATTATCTTTAATACTTCAAGTTGAAAAGTCATTCTATTTGGTTCAAGAACCTTCACCTTGTCTATTAAAGATATATCTATTGAGGTTTCTACCCCTATTCTAATACTATCCTCATAGTCCTTTTAGGATTCTCACGATACTTGGGAGCAGGTTATAAATATTTTCCCAGTTTGGTCTTCTTGTAATAAACTCTCTAGTAATATCTTAGTTTTTAAATAATATTCTTTGTGCATTTTGATTGACAAAGATATATAAAAGCAAATTCCAGTAGCACAGGTATTAATTGACTCTAATTCTGCAACCTATGTGTAACTCCTGCATGATTAAATATCAGTGTTAAGCTTTGCTTTGACTTCTCACTCAACTCCATTGAGGGTAACTTCTAATGCAATGCCCTACTTATCCATAATCAAATAAAGATATTGCTAATTATTAAGATATACTGCACTTATATCTAACCTGTTCTAGTTTTCTGATATCAACTGCGCTTTGGGCTACCCTCTTGCCTCATTTGATGAGTTTTCTAATCATGTTCAAAATTTGTCTCTTTTTCTTCCTAAAAGTACAAACTCCTCTTTTTTCCAAAAGTATAATTTTTCGATACAATAACCCTATTAAAGTACTCTATGTCTCTTGTTCATCTATTAAATAGGAAATGCTGACATAATTCCTGATCGATAATCTCGTTGCCATTGAAAATGATATCCAACCTCTTGACAGAACCTATTAACGGTCTGACTTTGGACATTACAATATTTTACACCCAAACCAATTTCCACCTTAACCTCTTTTCCGATAATACTTTTATCAATATTATATTGTATATGAAATAACCTTTGTGTGCTCACTGGCTCACAACATGTGAGACTCTAAACAGTGCATGATAGCTCAAAATGACTTCACAGCTTTATTCAACTTTATGCCTTACACTACTACCCTGGACCTCAATATCACTTTATTGCCTACTATACTAATCCTATAACTCAATACCACTTTGTTGATCAAATTGGCTCTCTGGCTAATCAATCTTTAGGACTAAATAATACTTTATAACTTCAATAATATTTTATAACTTCAATAATACTCTCCAGCCTCATTCTTAACTTTAAGATATTATTAAGCTGCAAAGTTATAATATAATATAACTATAGTCAAAAAGCCACATAGTTGTGTTATGCCACAGTGCAAATAGATTCAAACTGGGCGCAAAAAACTGGCCAAACCAGAAGTCAATAAGTCAATTACAATAAGGAATTTAAGGAAATGAAAACCAGCCAGACATAACTATTTCTCAGGAGAACATCTCAGTGGTTATTTATTTTTCATTTTCGTCTGTTATGCAAAAGGAGTTCAAAAATGAAAAGGGAAATTCTTTGTCAGATTGAAATTAGGAACAGAATCTACCTAGTACTATACTGAAAAATACAGTATTGTATAGATGGGTAAAACAACATGATATTGTATGAAAGGAGAAAAAAATGATTGACTCAGAACCAATTGACAAAAACCTTTACATACACACAAAGCCCTAGTCAGAAAAATAAAACATTCTCTACATACATTATTGATTTCCGTTTTATTCACCTTTCTTGAATGACTATTGGTATATCATTTCCTCTGACTCTAGTTATCTAGCCAATTCCGAGTTAAACCCCAGTCGGCTTTCACCGATTTCTAGTTCCACCAGAGGAGCCGCGTCTGGCACTTTGCACCATATGAAGTTGTCTTATACCTTTTGGTAATCAGTAGAGCACCCTAGGTTGTAAGCCTAAAAATATCCTAGAGTTGTAGCTGATCAGCCACCGGCATGGTGCGAGTATCAATACTAACTTCCAATCACCCCAGTCATTCATCTTCATACACTATCCTACCTATTTCAACCAATCCTCTAGTGTACAAACCTATTAGTTTTCCCTTTACTGCCTATCCTCTTCATTCACTATTCTGCTTCTAATCTTCAACCAGAATTCTATTTATCCCCTCTCACAGTTCCTCTATCAACTGCCTATCAATATCCCCCACTACTTCTAAATTTACTCTCTACTAACCATAACAATCGATATTATCTTTATCATGCAGCAATTCCCAACTCTCCAACACTGCCAATATCCTTCCTACCTTATCCCCCCTTGTATCAATCCCTCAATTACTATCCTTATTTGTGTTTATCCTAAATGTTATTAAGACCAATCAGTGCCTACCCAAATTTTACTTACCTCTTTATACCCAGTATGCTACCTAGGCAATTATCATAGTCTACATCCTTGTTCATAAAATAAGCTTAGGCAATCACATCTTCATTAATGTTCATTCTTTTATTATCATAAATAGGGTTATTCCCCATACTCATCTTCTCAATAAAAGCTTCCAATCCTTAACTTAATCTCATATAGCATTAATGTATTTCTTATATTCTCAAAATGATCCATGGAAATTAGATTCGTATTTCTGATATTGTTAGATATATTCACTCTCTCTCAGTTAGAAATTAACCAAAAAAAGCTTTGGGTGGAATAATATGGTTAGAAATACTAAATTACTCATCAGATAGCAAAATTGAACCGTATATGACTAGATATTATTTCAAAAGAAAGATCTGTTTGACTTAAAGACCTTAGGTAAAACTCAATTACCACTCCCTTGTATAAAGCTAATGGTATTAAGGCAGTTCCACAAACTTGCAAGAGGCGATCATAATAAATTATAAAATAAATAACATAAAAATTCACTGATAAAGCTCTTTTTAAGTATAATGCCTGCATGTTACAATTTACATAAGTCTAAAACTCGAGTCTTACCTGTAGAAAAGTAAATTCAGGTAGCAAGAATTAATTTTATAAGTAATTTGTAAAAGGGTTATAGTTTATATTATCATAGTTTAGAATTAAATTTGACTTTGCAAGGTATGATCATAATACAGTCATATTATACTTCAATTTGCCTTTGGTGATGTACTATAAGGCAGTAGTGGTTCAATATCCAGTGTAAAAGTACCCAAGTTGGCCATTTCTGGTATAACAACTAAGTGGCCTTCTGATTCACTGACCACTTTTGATGTTTTGAAAGGTGGCATTTGAGAGATTGGAATAGTAAATATTAGGCTATAAAGAACTATTAATAGGAATATATAATATAGCGATAGTGGTAGATAGTTTTTTAACCTGTTTTATTCAGAAATTGTGAATATTATCATACTTTAGAATTGCATGATAATTTAAAAAGATCTTTAGGGTAAGGATTTGATTTTTGAATTATAATAGAGGTATATGTTATATATTAGGAAGAAATAAGCTTTGATATAGAAAACTCCCCTTTTTCATGCTATGATTTTAATTCATTATATTTTAAAGTATGGCTGACATAACACATATTAGGCATATTGGTATAATGTACTGGAATCCTGTACTGTATTCAGACGAAAATTATACTCAGATACTATTGATACCCCTCTGGCCCCTTTGTAGGGCCTGAATGTTATCTGCGGTGCCTACGGTAATAGGTGTCCTAGTACCAAAAAACTGAATATTGGCGCCCCTCTCGGATTAGCATATACGTTGTCGCTGTTTGTCCAACCGGATGCTGTTTCCAGGGATTACAAAGAAGGGACTCAGACAGGCCAAAGCACCTGTAATCAAGTAATTAGAAGCAGTGTCCGCCGTGTTATGGCATATTACGTAAAGCCTTAGCCCAATTGGACAGAAGGTGAAGGGACACTAAGTGAGAAATTGAGAATAGGATTAGTGTGTTCCAGGAAAAACATGAAAGTCCATTCATACCCTGAAAACATGGCTATCTTGGACTATGAACATACTGGAACAAGTGGATAATGAGAGGCATAGCTATACAATATGATATTGAATCAAGGGTTAGTCTTCGGTGATCTAGAAAGCTATTTGCAAGACACCAGCGTAGCTGGTACTATCCAGATAGGTCACCAGCCAAGTTGGCTAGTAGGAGTTTAAAGAAACCATTGGTAAATTCCCTGAAGGAAGACCTATAATTAAGGAGCAGAATAGTGAATGATTTCTCCAGCTGATAAAAAGGTTCCCACTATCAGAATAAAATGGGGCGCTGATATGTCGATAAGCTTGGTGGTTAACAATATTTGCAGGGACAAACGACTCTCCCATGTAGGTTTAAATTATGAAAAAAGTTGGAAAAGTACATAGAGCATAGAATGTAAAAGTAGTACACGAACGGAGAGATGCGGGATATACATATCGATATACCTCCAGAGATTTGGCCTTTATCGGGCAACTAAGAAGACATATTATCAATATTATGTGTTTTACGCAGGAAAGTCTTTGTCACTTTATCTAGGAGCCTTTTTATACAATATCTGATTATGAAGAAAAGATTATAAGCCTTATTAGATTCTCATTAGCTTGGAATCGACTACCTTTCTCAGTATATTGATATTTCCTCTTATTACCAAAGCTCAATAATCTCTCAAGCTGAGAAACTACTATTACGCTCAAAGTAGCCATTAGTGCAAACTTTGCGGGCACTATCGACTACACAGCTTTGACAATGTATTCCCATTCTGCAGTATAGAGTACATACTCCACATCTATGCAGTAGCTCTTAGACAACAGCAGTGCATATAGCGAAAAGAAACCTAACATATTTATCGACCAGATAGATGGTGGATAACAGCTTTAACCAAATGAAAATAGCAACCAACGAACACTTTCACATTCCTACTTTTAGCTGAAAATCGTTCAGTGACAAAGAATGGTAAATACAGGGAACCTACAGGTCTGTCAGCTTGACACCGACCTCGCTTACACTATCTATTTAGAGACTTGGAAGACATCCACTCTCTCCTTTAAAAATGTCATCTTGCCACTTGACTGTAGACACAGACAAACCATGTCCAATATCAAAGAAGTATCCTTTGTGGGAAGTGACCATGTACCTAGACGTTTCAGGTCGCCATTTGCCTCCACCACCTCTTATAACCTAGAGAAGTGAGAAAGTAAGATCCAGGCACTCATTCAAGATTTCCTCGACCTCTGAGCACGGAAACCCTGCCTTGGAGTAACTGGCAGAATGTATAGTGCAGGCCTTAAGCTATTTCCACCAAAGCCTACAGGAATCGCTAGATAAAGCACAGCTAGCCTACCACGAACTGTCCTGCTAAGTACAAGTGCAGGCGAAGGAACTTCAGCACTATGCACATTGCATTGTAAGAGTGGAGCAATTCTTGAGTGAAAAACTCAAATAGCTCTACACAGGGTTGGAGAGGCTGGCAGCGGATACTATCACTCTGCAAATAGCAACAACTAAGAGGCTAGACGCAAAGTTATGAATTCATGAACAGTGAGCTACAAACTGTGAACTGGTAAGTACATAACTTCAGGCTAACATTAGTACAACAGGGCATGAATCTCTTAACAGAGATCACCAATTGTAGGAAGTACTAGACAGCCAAACACAGGAACTTCTACAAAGACAGGCCGAAGCACAGGAAGAATACGTGGTACCAGAAGGGAGTTAAGAGAATTCCACCAGCATTTAGAACAAGAGCCTATTGAAAGAGAGGCCTATGTCAAACGGTATAACACTATATCAGACTAGAAGAGTCGCATGTTAGCACAAATAAATTAGACTAGATGAGTCGCATGTAGCACAAATAATTCAGACAGTAATGCAACTAAAAGTGGGTAGAAACCCACCTAGTGTGTGGGAAACAGTGGAACCACCTCTCATGGAAAAATGAGCCTTGGAAAAACGAACCACCACTGAGGGAAGAGAAGAATTCTGCTTTATTCCCTGTCAAAACTAGGGAAAAGGAGTGGATTGTGGAGAAGTAAACTACAATGGTGGAAAAGGACAACTACCACCTCTCCAGGCAGATGTACCTTACCCTTGCCAGGTCAAAAGTTCGAATACGAAGCAGATGGAGGGGTTGACTGATTGGGTTAAGCATTAGCCAGAACCAACCAGCAGCCAGTGGTTCCACCTTTCAAGTGGGAAAACAAGCCTAATTTGGATGGGTGAGTATGGTAATTAAATTGCGAGTACCTCTCTGGGAGAAACCCACTGCCATGGGAGGACCATTCACAGTACATCAAGTATGCCTTAGGGATGGAGGGAGCAAAGATAGCTCCATTTGCCGTTACTTACTGAAAATAAAGTGACAGGGGACCTCAGATTCCCAAATTGAGGGTTATGATTATTGGGTTACCTTTCGAGCTGAAGTCACAGAAGGATTCTCCATACTTCATAAGGCACATCAAGCCCTAGATAAAATGGAAATGGTCTGGTATAGAGGAGACAAAGAGGAATATCTCCTTGCTATTGAAAACTATAATATTGAGGTGGAAGTATCTGGTATCGCTTGGAGAACCCGAATATAGCAGCAACTCCATATCGAAGCCATGTGCATCTTAGCCTGTGAGAATCATACTTTAAACAGTGAACAGATTAAGGCAGTCTATATAGTTACCAAGGCAGAATAAACATTCAAAGAACAACTATAGCTGTTCAGAAAAAATAATCGTGGAAAAAGTGACTTCCACTAAAGGAAAGGAGAGGAAGAATCCAAGTTCTGCAAGAGCACAGGTGGAAATAAAAAATGAAAAACCTATACAGCTGTTGAGACACGCTCCGCACCCTATACTTTCCTCTCGCTTGAAAATATTACCTCTTTCGGCCGCACAAAACTACTGGGATTTGTGTAACAACCATCACTACAAACCAAATTGCGCTTTTCGCTTTGGCTTCACCTATAAGCGACCCAGCACATCCCCTGATTCATCCCACCACAGGCATAGCTGACAACACCGGTAGGGCCTCTAGGCCCCAATCCCGCACCTCTCAACACGGCAACCCCTATCCAGGACACTGCACCTTTACTGCCCCCCTTGCCCTCCCTGCAGAAATGTCAGGCATGGCCTCGTCTTCTGCCTCACAATCTCCCTGTCCTCTTGACCCTAACCTTCCCCTCCTCAGGCAACACTATGATGAGCTTATGCCTTCTCAGAACACAAACCCTGACCTCTTCTCTCGTCTCAGGAACTACGACTTCCTATACCTCTCTGTTGACGAGACTGAACTCATCCTCCTCCACTGCAAGCTGATCCCTAATCTTAGCACAATTGGCACTCACCAGGAACGCCTGGAGGCTACTAATACCAACAACGCCACCTCTCCCTTCACTATTCCCACCATTCCCTAGGCATACCTCGAGACCTTTTTCAAACACCTGGATGCCAGAGTCATGACTGTTTACCACTACACATCCACACCCACCACCAGTCCCTCCTGGCCCCTCCACATTGGTGAAAACTAACTGCACAAAATCCAGACCACTAGCTATCCCTACTCCCTCTTCTTCGAATCAGTCAGATCAGGACCTGCCTCAATATTCCATCAAGAGTAAGACCTGGTGTTAGGCACATTCAGTAAATGATACTGGAATCCAGGAGCGCGTTCATACGAAAGAAATGTGTCAAAATCCAAGTCATACCCATGCTGCCCCAGAGTTTGCACCCTGCCACAAGACTGGTACCTTGCGCAGTTTCTCGTTCACATACAAAACTGGTTCATTGAAGAATCTCTTGTAGCACAGTATACGTCGCCGCACTCCGTCCGACCAGATACTCTTCCCATGGTATACAAGAGGAGCACTCTGGCTGTCCAACCCAGGTGGAACCAAGCGATTCATTCTGGAGCCTACAAAGTTACACCAGTTTGAGGTCAGAAGACTAAAATAGAGATTCGGGTTTTCCCGACGGGAAAGAAAACAACCGGGAATTTGGCCACTCCAATACTAATTGAGAATGTGCTGATGCCCCTATATGACGCCAGTATGGTTAAACCAATCAGAACAGGTTGATAAGCAGATTCATTGATAACGAGAAGGTATTGGTCCGATGGTGAAAACAAGTCATCCTGAAAGCCAGCTGCAGAGGCAGTTCTATCGGTACGGAGCAGATAAGGTCAACAACCAACCTGCCCCCTTGGTGTTTTAAGAGACTATTGGTAGGTTCCAAACAGGACGGGCTAAGTCTGTACAGCAGAGAGGAGGTCAGGCGTCTCCTACCCAAAAGGTGTGCAACCCTTTCCGTGAACCAGGAGCTCCGACTCCACTATTAGGTGTGAGGGGAAGGGAATCTTCAGGGTCAAATAGTGTTCGCACTAAGGTAGCAAGCAGGAGAAACACGGAGGGCTTGTTAGTTAGTATAAAAGCTAGATGTAGTCCACAAAATTCTGACGTGGTATATAAATATCGTAGTGCCTCCCGAGCTTAAGCCTTCATCAAACAACAGAGAAGAGATCTTATCAATATCATATGTTTTACTTGATAAATCTTTTCTACTCAATCATGCAAGCCTTCTTAGACAATTCTCGGTCTACGGAATTAAGATTTAGGCCTAGTTCGATTCGTGTCTTCTTACAATCGGCTACCCATAACTCTATATTGATAATTCGCCTTGTTACCAGGGCTCTCAATATGACTACTGGACACCTCAAAGTCATACTTCAGGAATCAGACAAGCTGATAGCTGATTCCCCCCTCCAGTACGAGCTTCTGCTCGAACCCCCTCACTCAACATACATCTCCTCTATCCAAGAAATACTTGAAAACTCCCTTATGTAGATTCAATTCTATAAACCTCCGGAATCCTCCTGGTTCACCAATCCCTTACTCGTCCCTACAGAATCAGATTTCCAAGAAATCTATAAACACTTTTATGGTCCCACCTTCCTGTTGAAACACTTTCGAGACAACGATATTGCAAAACAATGATCCTCCAGTTCTTTCAGCCTTACCTTCCCCTCCTTCACCCCATCTCTTTGGAGTCTAGGAAAACATCCAGAGTCCTAATAAAACCAGATGGCATGACAATTAACTGTTGACACAGACAAAGCCATGTCCGATTAAGAGGAAGCCTTTCTGGTTAGAAGTGACCATGTACCTGGACGCTCCAGGTCACCTTTGGCACTCCACCACCTATCACAGCCAAGTGGGGTGAGAAAGTCAGCCTGAGGAACTCGATCAAGCTTTCACCGTCCCCGCGACGCCAGAAATCCAGCTATGGAAAGATTAGCATAACGCATCAGCCAGGCAATGAGCTACTTCGACCGTACCCTCTAGGTATCGGTTGATATGCAACATCTGGCCTACCAGGAACTTTTTGCTCAAGCTCAGGACCCGGCAAATCAACTCCAGCACCATGCCCAACAGATAACCCGGGGGGAAAAATATTTGGTAAAGAGTTGAAACAAGTCAATTCAGGACTAGAAATGTTAACAACTTAAACTGCCTGACTTCAAGATGCAACCACCAAACAGTTGGAGGCAAAGCTGCAAGCGCAGCATGAACGGGTCACCCACCATGCAGTGGTAAGTGCTCAACTTAATGCTAACCTTGGGGCAATAGGCCAAATGTCGCTGGATCGAGACCGCCAGCTAGAACAGGCTTTGGGTAGGCATAAAGCAGAACTCCTACAAAGACATGTGGCCGCCCAAAAAGAACATGAGCGGACCAGCGAAGAGTTTCAAGAATTCACCTGCGCCTCGAACAAGAGTATTAGAAAGGGAGGCCTATGTCGTCAGAGAGAATGCTGCATCTGAACAGCTAAACCGAATGTTGACACAGATGAATGAGGCTTTGGTACAACTAGAGGTTGCAAATAACCCACCTAGTGTGTGGGAAATAGTGGGACCACAGCTAGTGGAAAATTCGGTTTTAGAAATAGGAACCAGGGCTGATCAAAGGGAAGAATTTCGCTTTATGCCTGCTAGAGATAAGGGAAAAAGAGTAGACACTGGAGAAGGAAATGGAAATGGGGGAAAAACCCACCACAGAGGCCACCAGCAAATGCTCCTAACCCCGGAGACGTCAACCTGGGCTGGGACAATGAGGGAGGTCCCTCCAGACAAGGTGGTGAACCTTCTCGTCGCACTATGCCCCGTCAAAAGTTCCAATCAGTGGCAGATGTCTGGGTAGACCTACTAGCTCTAGCATTAGCCCGAACAAATGGGTGGTAGCTGGATCCCTTATTCAAATTTGAAGACAAACCTACTCAAGATGTTCGAGTATGGTTACAAAATTGGGAAGTTTACTTTGAGGGAAACCCATGGCAGTGGGAAGATGACGAGGAACACATAAAATATGCATTGGGAAGAAGGGAAGGCACCGAGGTAGGCCCCTTTGCGATGACCTACCGAAAAAAGATGACTGGAGACCACGGCTTCCCTAAATATGATGGCGATGATTTTTGGGGTACTTTTCCTGCGGAGGTTACAGAACGATTCTCGGTACATCATAAGGCACAAAAAGCCTTCGTGGAAATCGAAAAGGTTCAGGATACAGGAAATTTAGGGAAATACCTCATTACAATGGAGAACCATAACATTGAGGCAAAAGTTCCGGTATTGCCTGGAGGACTAAAATCCAGAACCAACTCCCTATTAAAGCCATGCGAAGACTATCACACGAAAATCATGATCGGGATAGCGATTAGATCATGGCAGCCCTCAGGGTTACCAATGCCCAGTAATCATTCAAGGAACAACAAGGTCTATTTAGAAAAAAAGTAAGCAAGGGAAAGGGGATGATCAAAAATGGAAGAGAGATGAGGAGCGCAAACTCAGCAATACACCTGCTGGAAATAAGAAGAGGAAAACATATACGGCCGCTGAAATAGCGGCATACTGTTACAAACCTATCCCTAGTCTGCCGGACAAGGCACACTATCTTCTTTAACAGCAACAGGTAATGATACGTACTGCTCGTCTCACCGCTTCTTGAGATCTCGTAGCCTTATGTCGCCTAGGGACGCTGAGTCCTTTCACTCCTAGCCCGTGCGACTACTCTTTAGCGGTAGGTTTCTCGAATCACCTTTCGGTCGGTGATATAAACGGATAGTCGTAATAAGAATAAAGTATTGATTGAACTAATAGATAAAATATAACATAGGGAGTAACTTAGGTGGTTGCATGAAGAGCTAGCTATCTGTGTCCGTGACCCTCCTTATATAGGCGCTCTTCCCACAACCCTAACCCTGGTGACTTTACTATGAGTCACCTCTTTACTATGACTGCCGTGTGAGTCATAGTATAACAAACATCCTATGACTCACAATTTGAGTCATAGTATACAATCCCCATAGTATCCAATTTCCATAAAAGGTCATGTGCGCTAATCGCGTCACTGCGTGAAACCCCTGACTCATACTTGTAGTCAGGTGCGAAAGTCATAACATCATATGACCTCACAATCGTGAGTCATGAAATCATCAACATAAATCAAATCAAACATTCATAATCATAAATGATCTCACAAATCGTGAGTCATCTGAAAACGTTCCATATTGCTAAGTCACGATTTGTAACACATACAAAAAGAAGAAACAACCAGAAAAAGGGAAAAATACCACTGCAGTTCAAAAGGTTGTGCACACTAATTGGATTGAGGCTCATAAATGGATCCCTAACGAGAAAATTGAGGAAAGGCAAAAAGTTAACTAATACACACAATTCACATTGGCAAATCATATTTGGAAATTCTGTCAGAAACAGGCCCTAGTATCAATTATCGGACAACGAAGGGGGAACCCTAAGACACCATATAAATGACTCCAGGCTCCAAATACGCCTAAGGGGCAGAAACAACCCACACCGAGGGTAAACCTGGTCAACCAACCTCAGATTTGGGAGCTAAATGAAATGGACAAAACTGAAGAAAGTTTTAGGCACTGGCAGCAATGGCGACCAGGTACTCGGTTATGGACCCCTTACCAAAATCGAAATCATCAAGGGGGCACGACCTCTGCAAGGCACTACTAGCTTGTATTCTGCGCTTCTCCGTGGGAATCTTGAAATTAAACCGAGAGATAGGAAAAGCAGTCCAGACCTATGGGGCTAAAGCAGACTGAAGAATGACAGGCGAGCAAGAAACGATTAACCTGGATGGCGGCTCCTGGTTGTCCAGGACTAACTCCGGGAACCAAAAACTCAAATAGAAAAAAGCGTGGCGCTACATTTGGCGTACCTTGGACCTTAGTACGGAAGACGGCCAATTAAACCTTAGTCTTTTTAAAGCACTAAATCCCTCTCAATGCTCTGTGGAAGAGTGGACAGAGTACCGTAAGCAAGAGACCTATTAAGGATGTCAAGGGGAAACAAGTTTAGGATGGATTGAGAGAAGCCATCTAGGAACGAATATTCATCATTGGTTGGCTGGATAACAGAAGTATTGGATAAATGGAACGGGATTCCTAACACCAAGAAAAAAGAAGTTGGAACAGAATAAGAAACTTCAGCCACCTAGTCCACATGCTAAATGGAGCTGGGAAAATCCTTCCTGAACCTGGACTCCGGCTTTGTGGGTGGGTGAGGCATATAAGACTCCGGGGGTTATCAAGGCGAGGTGTGAAGAATTCCAAGAGCACAAGAACGCTGACTATCAACTAATGATACCAGTGCGGCTATAGTTGGGCAAAATCAGGTGCCCGGGAAAATGACAAGTTTATTGTAAATATTCGGCAAAGGGTAAAGACCGCTAGTAGTGGGCTACCCAGTACACCAAGCGAAGGCATTTTTTAGTTTGTATGAGGAGGCTTCAATAGCCAATACTGTGCGGGCATGGTAACAAACACCTTCAGTTATCGTCACAAACCTGTACGAAAATGTGACGTAAGTGACTCGCTTAATCACCTTCATGCCCTAATAAAAAAATCAAGACCCCGGTAACCGTGCCAGAATATTATACCTGGCCACAAGGCAGGGTAACCATTGAAGCGAATTGTAGAAGAATCACTGCATATGTGCAATTAGAGTCAGGATATAATATTTTCCTTATTGATCAAAATCTGGTACACCAATATCAAATCTCTTACAAAACACTCACTCGCACGAAAAAACATCCTTACCTTAGATGGGACCTTCACATCAGGGGGAGGAAAACATTACACTTACCCAATTCTATTAGAAATTAGGACAAATGCACACAGACCAAACATAACTTGTGAGATCACCCCTGTGGGAGGATATGATTTGATCATCCCATTTGGCTGGTGGTATAAGGAACACCCTATCTCAAACCTTGAACACACACAAAGATGGGACTACAATCATGACAAGTCTCTAAGCCATGTCCAGGAGCAGGACTTGGAAAAATTATTTTCAAATGTGATGAGACAGTAGCCTGTGATCCAGAGGCTAAATATGATGGGAGAATAGAGCGTACCAATCCAGAAAGTATCAAGGCTTTGGAAAATGTGCCCCAAAAATATCATGCGTAGAAAAAGGTATTCTAAGCAGAAACCGCTGAAAAGCTCGCAAGTAGCAGGACTTTGTACCCTATGATTGACTGGGTCCAGGGCGTGGTACCACCTTGGGGACCAATATACCCAATGTCAGCTCATCAACTTGACTTGCTAAGTAAATACTTACAGAAAAGGCAAGATCAAGGGAAGATCCTAGAAAGCAAGTCACATGGAGGGGCACCGATCATATTTGTGCCTAAACCAGATTAGTCAATGAGGTTATGTGTGGACCATTGACAATTAAACAAAGTGACAATAGCCTACAATACCAATTGCCGCTGAAGAGCGAACTCTGCTATAGAGTCGCAGGGACAATCGTGTTCATAAAGCTGGATCTCAAGAATGGATACCACCTACTAAGGATCAAGGAGGGAGATGTGTGGAAATCAGCCTTTCGCACACCCTATGGGCACTTTAAAATACATAGTAATGCCATAGGGGCTGGTAAAGTCACCCACTACATTCCAGGTAATGATGAACAAAATCCTGAGGCAATTCCTGGACCACGGTGTCGTGGTGTGCCTGGACAAATTCCTAATCTATTCAAAAACTGAATCCGAACACCTTCAATTGGTTAAACAGGTCTTAGCTCACTTAGAAGAATAGGATTTAGCGGTATCAACCACCTAGTAAGTTTTCCATACAGATAGCGTGGATTTCCTAGGATATATCGTGGCGGCAAATGGAGTTACCATGAGAGAAAGAAAAATCCAGACCATCAAGGACTGGATAGCACCTCGGGCAGAAAAGGAGGTGCAAATATTCATTGGCTTTGCCAATATTTACAGATGTTTGATATAGGATTTTTCAATAATCTGCAAACCAATAACTGAAAGGTTGAAGGGAGACTCTAGGAAATTTAGCTGGGTACCAGAAAAAGGGGCAGCATTCAAGGAACACAAACACAGGTTCACAACTGCCCCTATTCTTTGCTATTTAGACCCAGAACGGGAAACCATAGTCGAAACCGACGCTAGCGACAGAGTACTAGGTTGCTTGCTATCCCAATTCAAGGATAAAGAACTCTATCCTGTCGCCCTCCCCTCCAGAAAGGTAAGCCCTGCCTAATGGAATTACGAAATCAAAGACAAGGAATTGCTTTCTATACTAGAAGCATTCAAAGAATAGAAGCAGTATCAGTGGGAACAGAAGACCCAGTCACCGTATATACCAACCACTAGAATTTGCAAAACTTCTTAACCACTAAAGTTTGGAATCCATGGCAGATACGTTGGGCACAACAACTGGCAAACTATAACTTCTAAATAGTTTATAGGCCAGGAAAGAGAGGAGGAAAAACTGATACATTAAGCAGACGGCCAGAGTACCATCCCGAGGAGGGAGCAGCGCATAGCGAATAGTCAATACTCAAACCATCACACTTCCAAATCTCGCTACTACACTTAAACGAGCCAGAAGTTTAGGAAGATTTTGCAATAACAACAAACCAAGTATTCAATACACCCAGGGTAAAATTGATATCAAAAAAGGCTTGGAGGCCAACTAAGAGCTCGCAAATGGCTGCCGAACATGACCTCTGTGCAATTAACGAAATTATAGTCCCACCTAAAAGACAAGTACTGGTGGAAACTGGCAGTGCGATAGGGTTACTGGAAAATACCTATATGCGTATAGCACCAAGAAGTGGTCTAGCGGCAAAGCATGGAGTTGGCATAGAAGGTAGGGTAATAGACTGCGACTACACAGGGGAAATCAAGGTGATCATGGGGAACGATGAATCTCACGACTGCCAAGTGTGCGAAGGAAATCTTATAGCACAACTGGTAATCGAGAATATAAATACCCCTGAGCTAATGAAAATGGATAGCCTAGAACCTAATGAACGCCAGAGTTCAGGGTTTGGTAGTCCCGGTATCTCCCTTGGAAGGGCAATGGCATAACCGAACAACGTAGTCGTGGCGCACCTAAATGCAGACCAAATAGACAACGAGTATTTTGACAGGCCAGACTTGGGAGAAATACCCAGGGTTTGGACACCAACTTGCATGATGTCCAAACCCCTAATATCAAGATCAGACATACTTAAGTATGATCAACAGCTATTAGTGGACATTAGTCAAAGGTCAAGGGAGGACCAAGACTGGTAGCAGCGCAAAGAAGAATTAGAGGAATTGAGAGAAGTAGGACAGCCGTTACAAACGAACTGGACAGTAGTCGCGGGGCTGCTATGTTACAACAACCGGCTCTACATCTCTGAGAATGAAGCCTTACAGACCACAATCGCCAAATGATGTCATTACTCTAAGGTACTAGGATACCTTTGACAAGAAAAAATGTGTGAAATCATGTCGCGAGATTTCTATTAGAAAGACACCACCAACTGGAGGAATGATTACTTACGGTTCGGTCATGAATACCAGCACAATAAATCTCTGCGACATGCAAGATACGGTTTACTGCAACCTATTGAGGTCCCATAGGCAGGCAGGACATCGATATCCACTGACCTCATAACTCAACTACCTGAATCTCAAGGGAAGACACAAATGATGATAGAAGTGGATCAGTTCACGAAAAGAAAACATTTCATCAGCCTCGAGGGAAATGCAACAGCAATAGATTTGGCCGGAGTATTCTTAATCAAAGTCTGGAAGTTGCATGGACTTCCAGCTGAAATTATCTCAGACAAGGATGCAAAGTTCTCAGGAGAATTGTGGGAATCTCTGTGTAAAAGACAGGGCATAAAACGAAAAATATCAACTGCGTATCACCTACAAACTAATGAACAAAGCGAAAGAACAAACCAAGTGCTGGAAGGTTAGTAGAGGAATTTGATCAACCATGACCAAATCGACTGGTATCAGCAGTTATCAGTTGCCGTGCATGCCTACAACAATTCGGCCACCAACGCTCATAGGTTATCCACATTTTATGACAACTATGGATTTCATCTGCAGACAGAATGGATGAGGGAAAGCGAAGCTCAAAATCCAGGAGCAAAATTGTTTCCTCACTGGGTGAATACAATACACCAAATAGCAAAGGAGGCGCTGGATCAAACTTGACAGAATATGAACAAATATTATAATTGAAAGGCAATGCAACAACCTGAGATACAAATCGGAGACCTGGTTATGCTCAATACGAAGGATATACATACAAAGCGACCATCCAAGAAACTAAGTCAAAGTTATATGGGCCTTTTAAGGTGTTAGAAATAAAAGGAGAACACACCTTTAAACCAGAAATATCACCACAGTGGAAGTTCACACAATATTTCATGTCTCGCTGCATGAACCGTACCGCACATCCGCAAGAACCGTCAGAGAACAACCACCATTGCTAGCACGAAGAAATCGATGCCGATTTAGAATCGGAAAATAGAGCAGATTTTGAAAAGTGAATAATCTCTTACAAAAGGAGGATACACGGAAGGAACGAAAGGATACGAGAATTTAGGTATATTGTGAAGTGGACTGGGTGTTCCTAAGATGAGAACACCTGGGAGCCACTGGAGAACTTAGAGCATGCGCAGGAATTGGTGGAGGAATTTCATAGGGACAACCCGGAAATGCCGAGCAGGGCAGATGTTGAGTCACCAGGAAAAGCTTTTCCACATGTGGCCAAGCAAACGCAGCAGGTATTTAACCCTGCCGAGCCGAGCTCAAACAGGAGATTGTATTTGGAATGTATATGTAATTTTTATGTTCGAAGGAATAATGAGCACCTAAAGGACGTAGAAGAGTTCAGAACGAACCATTGCAGGAGGGAGCTCGTATTAGGCACATGGGTAAAAGATAATGAAATCCAGTAGCGCATTCATATGGAAAATACGTGAATATACAAGTCCTACCCGTGAGGACCCGGCGTTTGCACCCTACGACGAGACTGGTAATATGTGCAGTTGCTCGTTCACATACAAAACCAAGTCACTAAAGTACCTCTTGTAACAACGTATACGTCGCCGCCGTCTTTCCAGCCGGATGCTGCACGTTGGGTATATGAGAGGAGCTCTCTGGCTACCCAACCCTGGTGGAACCAAGCGATTCCGTTAATAACCCGTGGAGTTACACCTGATTGAAGTTGGACTTCTAAATTATGGATTCCGGTAGTCCTGACAGGAAAGAGAATAAGCTGGAGGTTTGCCACTCCACTACTAAGTGACATTGTGCTGATGCCCCTATATGATGCCAGTATAGTTAAAGCAATCGGAACAAGTTGATAAGGCGAGGGAGTGAACATGAGAAGGTATTGTCCAGATCGTGTACACAAGTCTTCCTGAAAGCCAGCTGCAGTGCCTGTTCTATTGGCATGGAGCACACAAGGTAAACAACCAAGCTGGTCCCTTGGTGTTCCAAGAGGCTATTGGTAAGTTCCAAACAGGACGGTTTAAGTCTGAACAGCAGAAAGCAGGTCTAGCGTCTCCTACCCAAAAATTCTTCAACCCTTTTGGTGAAAGAGTACCTCTGACTATACCATTAGCTGTGAGGGCAAGAGAATCTTTAGGGTTAAATGGTGTTCGCACTAAGGTAGGACGCTGCAGAAACATGCAGGAGTACTTAGTTAGTATGAAAGCTAGATTTAGCCTGCGAACACTCAGGCGCAGGATATAAACATCGGAGTGCCTCCAGAGCTTTAGCCATCATCAGGCAACGGAGAAGAGATCTTATCAATAACCTACATTTTATTTAAAAATCTTTACCACTCAATCAAACGAGTCTTCCTAGACTAGTCGCAGTCTAAAGGAATTTAGATTTAGGCTTAGTTCTAATCCCGTGTCCTTACAATTGACTACCCCTAAGTCCTGGTATGGTTACCCTGCTGCATCTGGCATCAAGCACCCGCGATGTAGGAAAGCCCAAACATACTACGAGGGGAAATACCCCGACACCTCCAACTACTTCCCTATAGGGTAGTATCCTGAGTACTCTTAAGCACACCAACT
The DNA here is from genome assembly GCA_003316355.1 of Tuber calosporum. Lineage (NCBI taxonomy): Eukaryota > Fungi > Ascomycota > Pezizomycetes > Pezizales > Tuberaceae > Tuber > Tuber calosporum. The sequence continues at coordinate 28,426 of QFET01000682.1, read as the reverse complement.
GTCACCTATGCAGCTGTTGCTGCTGGTCAACCAGCCAGTGCAAAAGGAAAAGGTAAGAACAAGGGAAAGAAACCTACCACTGCCGCTCAAGTTGCCACATCTAATACTGGTACTTACCATGAGAAAGGTCCTACCACATTGCGTGCTGCTGAGCACTGGTTCTTCTCCCCTAGTACTCTTCCCCTTCCTCACAATGATGCTCTGACCATAGCCGCCACCGCTCATTACCTTGTTGCCTCTATCCTTATGCAAGCCAACTGCCCACACCCACTTGCATTCACGGACTCCGTGAATCGCAGAGAATCACTTACCCTGTTGTGCTCCAACCTCTTTATGGAGGCCACCGCCTACTCCCCATCTTATGAAGCAATCACTGTCAAGCTTAACCAATCCTTCCCCTTAGTGACAAGCCCTTCTGCCCGTTCCGTGCAGCTCCCTATAAGAATTATCTAGCCATTCATGGCCTCCTACTGCCTACCTTCCTCCTTACCAAGTAGTACTTTGCTCCTGCCTCTTCAAGTACATTAACAATGCTGTCGATGTAAATTTCTTTTCTTCCCCCTTTCCTCACCAGACCCTGACAATAGACTGTAAAAGGACTCCACATCCGTTGTTGATACAGGCCCACCAGCTGACGCTGTGGTATTTGGCACATCTATCTGCCTCTTCTCGTACACACGCAAGGTTATGGGAGCTTATTCTACTAAGCTTTTAATGCATAGCCGCAAGTGCTGCAACTGTGGATATCCCGTACCTGAATGGAGAGGAACTCACTCCATTTGCCACCTTTGTGCTAACACCCACCACAGATCCTCCCATCGTTGCCCGAAACCTACCTGCCCTTATGGTGGTTACCTCAGTGCTGTAGCTTGCTGCTGCCCTGCCATCCCCTTGCACTGTTCTCACTGTGATGATCTACACACTAGAACTGACCGCACCTGCCCCTACACACCAATCCCTACAACATCACGTCCATAGTCCCCCGACCCTATCTCTGACACCAAAGAGAAAAGGGAGGAAGTAGTTACCTCTGGTATGGAGCCCGACACTGCTCTCCACCACCCTTGCTACAGCAAATATCGACCTCACCATCCCACGGACTCCTCCTCCATTTGGACAATTCCAAGCCCTACGCACCACGGCAGTCAACCCACTTCCACCATGGGCTGATTCCTCCTGCTCCCCTCCAACCCCATCTTCCTATTAATGAGTGTGCGCCCCTCAAGGACTCCAACTTATAGTAATCCGCTCCCCCCACTCACCCCTCTTAAGCAAATTTCCCTTATACAACACAACTGCCTAGGAAGCTGGAGTGTTTTTCTTTCACTTTTAAATAGTTTTATGACTTTACCTTCTACTCAACAGCCCGTTCTCCTCTAGCACCACCCAGTTTACAGAAATCAACCACCGAACTTTTCAGGCTTCTAGGCCTTCTACCCACCCCCTACCCCTGGCACCCACTCTAAGGTTGCTGACTACATTTTCACTGAGCTCATACAGATTTACTCCCTACTTCCCTGCTTTTACAACCACCCTAACCTGATGACAGTTTATTTCTTCTCCCTCTTTGATTAATTTTATTCCAACTATGAAACCATTAGAATTTACAACCTATACTCCACTGATAGCACTGCCTGTAGGACCCGCAGAGTTGTCCCTGAGGACGCTTTCAACTCACACTCCTTTCCTACACTAGTGGTTGTGGACTTCAACATCTACCATCCTTCCAGGGACCTGGACCTATTACGCCAAATCTCCAACCAGGGGTTTTCAATATCCTTGCCAAAGTTGGAACTCTGCTCTGAGCTCGACATTTACCTTCTCAACATTCTAGGGGTTTACACACGTTTCCCTTTTGACATCAAGAAACGGCCTGATCTTCTCAACCTGGCCTTCGCCAATGGCCTCCTCCTTCTCTTCTTCACCTGCTGGGACTCCATTCTTCACTAGACAGGCTCTGATCACAACCCCCTCAACCTTACCTTTACAACCCCTCTACTCTAAGCTGCTCCTCCCTCCTGTGATTGGTCTATAACTAACTGGGACATCTTCTCCGCTCTCCTTATAGATTATTAGTTCCCCTCTCGCCCAACATATTCCACTGGCACATTGGTTGATGAGTCGTTGACAAGGCATATATGCTCCCTCACCTCCTTGCTCAAAAGCCACACACCTTTGAAAGACTCCTCCATTCACGCCAAACCTTGGTGGACACAAGAGCCATCCCACATCAGACAAGCCTTCTGTAGCACAACTAGGACTGACTGCCTAACTCACTCACCTGAAACACTGGCTCTCTCCTGCTAACACCACAATACCAACCTGAAGGCTATCAAGAAGAGCAAATCCTCTTATTGGAAAGCGTTCCTCGCCAATGCCAACACTAAGTCAGTGTGGACAGCTAGACACCACGCTTGTGGCCACCAACCTGGAAGTTTTCCCTGCTTTCCTGACGCCAACACACTAGAGGAAATCAATACCTCTCTCCTCCACCACTTCTTTCATCCCAAACCACCCCTCTTCACCCCCTCTATCCTACGTTAAGATAATGACGCCCGCCCTTTGCTTAATGAAGAAATCTCCCGCGCCCTTAGCAAATCCTACAATACCTCAGCTCTAGCACCTGACCATTTCCCTTATGGAATCTGGAAAAATGTACAAGCTACCAACCCCTCTATCCTACGGCAATTTCTAGGCCCCTTCCTCCTTCTTGGGTACTGTCCTATGCACCTCAAAAGAGCAAATGTTATCGTTTTCCACAAACATGGCATAGTTGACTACTCCTCCCCAGCCTCCTATCATATCATTCTCATCCTTGAGAGGGTTTTATAAATCCGCGCAAGGATAATTGCTTACCGCCTCGCCCCTATGGCCAGGCCTGTTTGCCTAATCAATCCTAACCAATGTGGCTCCCTCCCCGGTCTCTACACAGTTGACGCTTGTGCTGCCGTATCCAAGGATGTTCGCTCCCAACATCATCGGATTAAGAAGGTTTCCTCCCTCTTCCTGGATATAAAACTAGGCTTCGACAATATATTCACATCCTCACTCACTCAACTATTCTGCTCTAGACGCATCCCTGGATACATGACCTTATTGGTCCGCTCCTTTCTCACTCACTGTCATTGCTGCCTCCTCTTTTAAGGGATCCAGCAATATTCTCCCCTATTTCTGTTGGGACTCCATAAGGTTCCCCTATTCCTCCACTTTTCTTTGTAATTTATGTTTCTTGATTGCATTTTGCCATACCCTAAGGGGTTATATTTTCCTATGTTGATAATTTTTCTGTTATGGTTTCTTCTGTCAATTACACAATGAACATTCTGGTTCGTCAACAGGTTTTTTCTCTACTTATATACAGGGCAGCCAAGCTGGAGGTATCCTTGTGAAGTCCCTAAGACTGAACTCATCCACTGGCGCACACTCAAGGATCACTTGCCTATTGCCTCTTCTGCCATTGGGCCCTCTGGGTCTATTTCCCCACCCTGCGCATCAGTACGTTGTCTAGGTTACTGGTTTACACCTACCATGGAAAGCACAACCCACTTCTTCAAAAGGATTGCATTCGCTCAGGCAGCCTTCTCCATCATCAAATGGCTCTCACCACCTATACTGGGCTTCTCTCCCGATAAGGCACTCAGGCTGGCCACAGGACTGGTCCTCATAATCCTCATGTATGGGGCAGACTTGTTCTCCCCTACCCAAGTCACCATACACAAGATGACCTTGCTTTGGAACATGGTGCTTCAATGGGTCACCAACTACTTCTTCTGTACCCCAATATCTATACTAAACTATTAAGCCTGTCTGACTCTAATCACATTCCTGCTTCCACACAAGCGGCAGATGGCGGCCCTCTGGTGTGCTTGCTTCTCACCCCTCATCAATCCCACTGCGGCCCAGCCTCCGCACTCCTTTCCAATATCAGACACCTCTGCAACCAGACTCGACTGTTGTCGAATACTCCAAGAGCCCAAATACAACCATAGATGCCTTACTTGGAACTGATACCGTCCTCCCTAACTCCCTATACATCATCTGCCAATTGACACATTGTGTTACACCCTCCTCCCCTTGATATCTACTGCTGGGACCTTTCCCCTAGCCTCGCCCTATCTGCTTCCTACCAACACCCTACCCATCATACCAACCACTTGTGTCTACTGTATCCTTAAGAATGTCTATAAGGCCCACCTTCTTAAATACAGCACCCTAGAGCTCCCCGTCGCCTTTACTACCGCTACACACCATATTTGTCTCTCACCCCTTTGTGGTCTAGTCAAGTTCACTACTGGTAGAATACATCAAATGTAGTCTTGTAAAAGCTACTTTGCTGCTCACACCTGAGGGTACGACTACAACCACCTTCCACTCTGCCCGTATTGCAAGGAGGAGGAAGAGACCATACTCTACCCAGTCCTCCAATGCCCTGCCAAGGCCTCTATACGCCTCCCCCATCTCCCTAGTATTGGCACTCTCGGCCCTGAGTCCCCTCTCTGGTTCTAAGTGGACCTTCTACAGGCCCTTCGCGCCTACATCGTGGTGTCTGCTACTGGAATCCCCTCATTCATACCGGTTTGTAGGCCACCCTCACTTTAAAACAGCTTGGCTGCCCCCACTTTCTTGTTTTAATTTTCTATCACGTTGTTATGAATTTCCTTACGTTATTTGGAATTTTGTTATTTGCTTTCCATATTTGATTAACCTTCATTCAGGGATCAGTGACAGTACCGTTACGACTGGGAGATAGGATTTTGATATTTCTTTTATTAGTTTGTTTGAGATTAACAGTTCATTTTTGCCATAGCTAGCTTGGCATGCACGTTCCAGTGCGTTAACAGATATATATGAATTAAATAAGAAAAAAAAAAAAGTCTATGGCTGCTGAGAAAGCTGCCTACAAGTTGAAAAAACAAGCTGAATACAGGAAAAAAAACACTGCTGAAGGAAAGGTTGAGAATACAAATTGAATTGAAGCTTATAAAGGAACAACTAAGGACGAAATTCAAGAGGGAAGGAAATCCAATCAATACACACAGTTCATGTTAGCAAATCATACTTGGAAGTGCTTTAGGAAATAGGCCCAAGTCTCGGTTATAGGACAACGATGTGAAAATATTAAACCTGTGTCTGCAAGACCCCTGCCAACAACTGCTACAAAGGCGATAACTGTACCCATAATAAGGGTGAATCAAGTCACTAAGCCCAGGATTGGGACCACGATGACATAAATGAAACCCAAAGTAGGGTTTTGGACTTAGTCAGCGATGGCCACTAGGCACTCAGTTACAAAGCTCTTACCAAATCGGAAATCAACCAGCGGGCTTGACATCTACAAGGTCCTAATAGTACGTATTACTCCAATAACTATAGGAAACTCAAAGCCAAGCGAGAATCATGAAAATCAATCAAGACTTACGGGATTAAGGCAGAGCTAGGAATGTTGGGAGAGCATGAAGTGATTACTTTGAATAGCGGCTCGTGGTAGTCAGGGACTAACTCTGGGAACCTGAAACCCAAATTGAAGAAAATTGTAAGCAACATATGATTTATATCGGACATCAGTACAGATGACGGTCAATTAAACTAAGGTCTCTATAAAGCCTTAAATCCTTCTCAAAGCTCCCTAGAAGTGTAGATAGACCAGCGCTAACAAGGAACTTCTTAAGAATGACAATAGAGTACGAGTCTAGCCTGGATCATGAGACACCATCCTGGAACAAAAATATAAAACAGGTCAGCTGGACAACGGAATAATAAGACTAACAGAACAGCATTCTAAATATCAAGAAAAAATAAATAGGAATAGAATAAGACAACACTACTTGCTATTACACAGGCTAAATAGGGTGGGGTAAATCGATCCAGAACCTGGAAGCCTGCTTTGTGGACAGGTTAGGCAGGATAGACACATGAGGGAATCAAGGCAATGTGCGAACATTTCCCTAAGCACTGGAGAGAGGACTATCATCTAATAATACGAGTTCAGCTCCAATTAGGTAAAGTCAGGTACCAAGACAAATGGCAGGTAAACAGGAACCTTTTGGCAAGGGGTTACAACCCGTGATAGTGGGCTGCCCAGTACACCAATAGAGAAAGTGTTTAGTTTGTCGGAGCAGGCTTCAAGAGCCGAAACCGAGCGGGTATCGTAACCAACACCCACATTAAAACAACAACTAAAATGTTATACAAAAGACCCACACAGGCCCTGAGTGGCCAGAACAAAAGAAACAAAATGTAGCACCCGGTCCGCTCTATTATTCATCTCCAATTGGCAGGGCAACCATTAAGGCAAACTGGTAACAGATCCAGATTCGTGTACCATCAGACTCTGGATCCAAAATTTTCCTAAAAAACTAACTAGTGGTTAATGAACATCATTTACCATTCCACACAAAAGCACATAATTTTGATATCTTTACCATTAAATGAACAACAGCAGTAAATGGGGGAAAATATTATATGTATCCTATTTTACTAGAAGTCGGGAGCAACGCTCACATATCGCATATTACATGTGAAAATTACCAACGGTAGCAAATGTGCCCTGATCCTGCAGTTCGGATAGTGGAATACAGAAGAACCCATTGAGGCACATCGAGGATGCGGAACAAGGGGTATTTAAAGATTAATAATGACAAAGTCCTTTTACTGACGAAGGAATAGACCTAACATTAGAATCGGACAGAACTGGGAGATATGACCCAGAAGCCCAGTATATAGGGAGAATTCATGGTACATCTACTACCCTCTGTGAAGCTAGTAAGCGGCTGGAAATCCCTTTTGAATACCATGACTTCTAAGGGTCTTTGCACTTGAAAAATTTAAAAACTAAACAGCCGAACAATATTTGACCAGGCTATTGACTCTATACCCAGCACAGTACCACCATGGGACCCTATATATCCTATGTCTGCCCACCAGCTAGATATACCAAGCAAATACCTGCAGAAAATTGAGGATCAAGTGAAATTTGTCTAGTTCAAATCTCCAGCATAGGTACTGATTCTATTCTTCTCTAAACCTGAAGGATCAATGAGGCTCTGTGTGGATTACCGACAGTAAACCAACCAAACAGTAGCAAATAAATACCCTTTGTCGTTGATGAGCCAACTTCGCGATTGAGTAGCTGGGGCAAAAATATTTAATAAACTCTACTTAAAAGATCATTATCACCTTCTAAGGATCAAGGAAGGAGATAAGTGGAAAACAGCATTCTGCACTAGATACAGCAACTTTGAATACAAAGTATTACCATTCAGACTAATAAATGCACCTATCACATTTCAGGCCATAATGATTAAACTTCTGCCCTAATTTTTAAATCGTCAGATGATAGTATACACCAACAACATCCTCCTTTCCTCCAAACCGGAGAAGAAACCTATTGAATTTGTCAAAAAGGTTCTTTCTAAATTGGAAGAATATCATCTAGGACTAACAACAACTAAGTTACTATATCACGTGGATACGATTGAGATTTTGGAATTTATTTTGGCAATAAGGAGGTGCTAATATTCATTGGCTTTCACAATTTTTACCTATGTTTCATTAAAGATTTCTCTAAAATCTTTTAGTCTATTACTAAACTATTGAAGGGTAACCCCAGGAACTTTGCCTGGGGACCTGTACTCAATGGGGGATTTGAGGACACTAAGTGAAGGTTCATCTCAGCCCGAATACTCTCTAATTGTTTTACAGAAAGTGAAACCATTGTGGAAACCGATGCATGTAACTTTGCGCTAGGATGTGTCCTTTCGGATTTCCTGAACACAAAATTGCCTCAAGTAGCATTCCACTCTTGGAAACTATGTCCGCCTGAACAAAACTATGAGATCCATCATTAGGAGCTTCAACCGAGTCGGAAAGCATTCAAGGCATGGAAGCAGTACCAGGTCGGTACAGAAAGGTCTGTCAAAGTATATACTGATTACTAGAACCTGCAGAAGTTCCTTACAACTCAAGTATTGAATCCACAAGCGATACAGTAGACTGTGCTGCTGGCGAACTACAACTTCAAGATCGTCTATAGGCTAGGTGAACGAGGCAGCAAGCGAGATACACTAGGCCGACAGCCATACTACCATCTAGAGGAGGGAGGTGCATATAGCGAACAGTCCTTAATCAAGCCTTCGTACTTCCAAATCACACTGGTATATTTGAACATACGAGAAAGAGAGTAAAAATTAACTGGCATCGAGACATCATGTTTCTTGTGGATAAAATTGCTATCATCACAAGTACGAACTCCTATAAAGGGGTCCTGACTTGCAGCTGGTTATGACATGTATAAACCAGAAGATTTCATAAACTTAGCCATAGTGCTACTGCTGGCAGAAACAGGAATTGGAGTAGGATTGCCACCAGGAACATATGGGCGCTAGAACTGTGAAGTTGAATGGCAGCCAAATATGGGATCAGCATTGGCGGAGGTGTAATTGATACCTATTTCAAGGGAGAAGTCAAGGTTATCATAATAAAGTATGGAACAGAGGATTACTTGATCCGAAAAGGGAGACTAGATCGCGCAATGATTATTGATACTATTCATACATATGAGGAAATGAAAGTTAAAACACTTGAAAAGACTCCGCGAGGAAAAGGTGTATTCAGAAGGAGAGGCATGTCCCTAAGTTGATCCCACGCCATACAAACCAAGGAAGTAGTCGCCTACATGTAAGCGACTAAGCGGAAAATTAGTTTCTTGATGAAATAGACCATCAAACGATATGGTACAAAGAGAGGGTCCTGATGTGTAATGCCTTAATATCCAATGTTGATATTAGGAAATACAACTAAACTTTACTAATAACCATCCAAGAAGCAGTCCGGAATGATCACCACTGGTAGGAACTCAACCAGGAATTGGAAGAATTAAGCAACAAAGGTAAAGCATTACCAAGTAAGTGGGCCTTGACAAATGGGTTAATTTACTATAAGATTCGGCTATATAATGCAGAAAATGAGGTACTGCAAACAACTATAGGCTAAGGATGCCACACCTCAGAGGTAGTAGGACACATTCGGCACGAAAAGGCCCTGGATATACTTACCAGAGACCTTTACTGGAAGTGACTGACAGGTTAGTTCAATAACTACATATTGTCGGGTGATGAGGGTCGATATGATAAATTATCACGACATCTATGATTCGGTCTGCTCAAGCCCTTAAAGGCTCCGTTTGCTGCTTGGCCATCCATATCTACTGACTTCATCACACAACTACTAGAATCACAAAGCAGAACACAGATAATGGTCGTGGTAGATTGTTTTACAAAAATGGATTACTTCTTTGGACTAGATAATAATGCAATGGCCAAGGACGTTGCAAATGTGATCTTAAGAGAAGTAAGGGAGTTTTATAGACAGCCCATGGAAATAATATCTGATATGGGGGCAAAATTCTCTGGGGAATTCAGGGAATGTAAGTGCAAAGCCAAGGGATAATCCGAAAAATGTCTACTGCGTATTAACTGCAGACAGACAGGGAACCAGAAAGGGCCAACCAAGTGCTGGAAGGATACCAGAGAAACTATATCAATTACAATCTGATAGATTGGTAGCACTTGTCACCACTAACTGAACATAACTATAACAACTCGGTAACAAACGTCGATGAGATGTAACCATTTTATGCAAATTAGTAATTCCATCCACAAACAGAATTGTAATGGAATCCTACTATTTTTCTACTATTACTACAGACTTGAGGTTGGTTATTACTTATTTGCGTTTATACCTGATAAGCGCAACTATTTGTTTGTCCCTTCTTATATGGTTATGACTTCCTTACTGATTATTCTTTCCTGGTTTTGATTATCACAACCCCTCCTTGCTTCTACCCATCTGGGTATCACTACCCCTTCTTGCTTCTACCCATCTGGCTATCACTACCCCTTCTTGCTTCTACCCATCTGGGTATCGCTACCCTCCTACTATACCTACTGGGTTTGAATAAGTATGTGCGATCTCTTGTTCCTTCCTGTTTGTATTCCATTACTAGTTTTGTTAGTTCCATACTGTTGCTTTTCACCCTCTGTATTTGGAATATGGTTACCTTGTTATGAAGCCTCGGTTAGCATATTGTTGGACGGGATGTTTGCGCTTTTGTTTAGTTTTCCTAGCTACAATCTTTTGTATTTAAAGAGCCGACAATCCCTTAAGGATTCGGACTGTCTAGCGTCACAGGACTATCATCTTCAATACTACAAGTTTAATGGTCACTGTATTAGCTATATACCTTTTACCTTGTCTATTGAAAACCTATTCATAGACGCTTCTCGTCCTATTCTAATAGTATCTTCGCAGTGCTTTTGGGATTCTGGAGATACTTGGAAGTTGGTTACATTTTTTGACCTAGACTCAAGTATACCTTTGATCTTGGGCAGAGAACTGATCACCCTTCACCTACCTTGATCTTGAAGTACTAGTACACCTCCCTGTTTTCCAAGAAGGCCTTGAGCGGACTCCTGGCGAGACCATCCCACCCTAGCTAGCAACCATTTCGCTGCCAAGAGATACCTGCAGGCACTTCACCAGAGGATCAGTTGCATCCTCCTCAGGACCCTAAAGTCAAGCGCCAGTACCACCACCTGCACCACCATTTGAGGATTCAGAACTATCTTCAGTAGATAGCAGCAGCAGCGAAGAAGCGGACCAAGAACAAGCTCAAGCTCTACAATAAGCCCAAGACCAAGCCCTATTCCAATAACAAGTTCAACAACAGCTCCACTAAGAAGTCCAATCCAAGGAAGAACCAGGCTCATAATCAAAATCAGATACCAGTCCAGAGGATGCTACAGGACCGGCACCTCCAGCTTCGCCAACTAGACCACCCAGTCTACTACGAGAACCCAGAGAACTAAGCCCTGCACCAGACGATTTACCAAGTCTATCAAGACTACCTAGTCCACCAAATCCATCAAGCAATTCAAGCCCTGCACCCATCGGTATTTCAGTCCACCCAGAGGGAAATAAACGTCCTAAATAGCCTACAGCATATACATTCACCGGAGAGGGAAATGATCCTGACCGATTGAGAAATAACTCTAAGTTTAACACATTCCATCAATACATCACCTGCTTTGGTATAACTGACGATGACCCATATGCCCTGCAATACTATGCAGGCTATTGCAGAGGGAAAGACCTCGATAAATTCACCCAATATGAAGCTTCCCAAGGAGACCACAAAGTTGCGGGACTCAAACGGAGGTTCGAGGCCTACTTCCTTCCTTCCACATCCACAGATACCATCTATGAACAGTGGCTCCTAGTCAAGCAAACTACCGCCAGAAAAACACCCCAGATTACCGAAACTGTAATCAGACTTGAAACCCTGAGAGCTAGTCTCCCCACTGGAACAAATTTGGACTAGTCCGCAAAACTGAGACTCCTAGCTGGTATGAATATCAAGCACAAGTGAGAAGTGAAATCACACATCACCTCAGACACCTCTATTTACTAGCTAGTGGAGATAGCTGAAAAGCGAGATACAATTGCCCACTCTACGGGACTATATGGAAATCGTCTAGTAAATGCAACCTCTAATGCAGTTTCCCAACAAGCACCCTAGCACTCCTAGAATAACACACTGTGAAATCAACTAATATTCTCTAACAATACCTATCAGCATCCAAGAGTTTCCCTAGCTGAGAAGGATCTGTGCGGAAGAGAAAATGACAGTCACTAAGGTGCAAAACATGGACACTACTCCGATAACTGCTTTAAGAACAAGAAGCAGAGGCGCACCCCGCAGTGAGGAAATAGAGGTCCTGGCGGATCCAGCAGACCACAGAATGTCAGGAGAACATACTACACCTAGGAAGACGATCCCAATGCAAAGGAATCAGTCACAGTTACCACAAACTATGCAGGACCTAGTGGAACTCAATCCCAAGCCCTTGAATCATACGTCCTTGTTAAGGGCCACAAAGCAAAGAAACCTTTCGATACAGGAACTAGAGTAGACAACTTGATATCAGGAAAGTTTGTCAATACCTACAAAATCTCTACCAGAGACCTTGAGACTCCTATCAACCTGAAGATGTCAGTTAAAGGATCATGCTTAGAAATCAACTATGTGGCAAAGCCCGTCATACAGATTGACAAGGAAAGCGGCGGATACCTGAAGTCCTAGTCTGTTTCCTAGATAATTATGATATCTTCCTAGGAATGCCTTACCTTACTACACACCATGCTGAAATATATGTGGAAAATCTATTTTCACCTTCCCTGACAAAAGAATCATCTTAACCTCCAAGAAAGCTACACATGCATAATTTTCAGCCATGAATGACGAAGATACCCATGACTTCATTTCTGAATTTCCTACAGTATATCCTGGCAAGAAAACAGTGGAATTACCACCCTTGGAGATGTCAACCACCATATACAGCTGAAGGACTCAATTTCGGATGATAATCCGAGATTCTTCACCTTTACTAATAAGATCATGCCAGCATATAGAGCACCAACCGAAGACTGGAAAGCCATTGGAATCATTTACCCCAGCAACCTACATAATCCAGTCAACATATTCCTAAAGCTGAAACTCAATGGCGAAATCAGACTGCTTGCAGACCTTGTACCAAGCAATGATATTACTATCAAGGACCATGGAGCGATTCCCAACCAAGCCATGATACTCAAAACTGTTGCCAGAGCTAAGTTCAGATCCACCATAGATCTTGCAAATTGGTTCATCCAAATTCGAGGTCTCCCCCGCAATGACAAATACAACACCATCAAGGCACCCTTAGGATCCTTTACATGCAGAGTTATGTTGCAAGGAGATGCCAACGCCCAAGCTACAGCTATGAGAGTTATCAAGCTTGTCCGGTATAGATTTATTGGAAAGTTTGTTTGGGCATCCATTGATGACATTATCATCTACTCAGAAACAATTGAGGCCTATATTTCACATATCAGATCAGTCTTGGGAAGACTTAAGCAGCACCAAATCAAAGCATTACCAGTCAAATACAAACTTTTCGCCACCAAGCTCTCTCTCCTAGGACATGTTATAGATGAAAGAGGAATTAATGCAAACCCGGAAAAAATTCGATCCATCCCAGACTGGCCCATATAGAAATTGTAAAAGGATTTTTAGATCTTTATTAGAGTTGTGATATATGATGCACAATTCCTCCCATACCTTGCCTCAACTACAGCCCCCCTCTCGGACCTAATTTCCCCTGATGTGTTCGAATAGCGACCCCTGCATGAGGAAGGCTTCAAACAGGTTAAGTTCTTGGCCAAGGAGACAATTCCGATCCGCCCCATCTCATATGAGAAATCAGCTAATCTAATATATCTCATTACTGACACCACTAAGGTTGGATCAGGAGTATGGGTTGGCCCAGGAGCCTCCCCTGAGAATGCCTACCCTGTCACATTCTACAGCCGAAAGTTTGCTACAAGTCAGCGGCACTACCCTGTCCATGAATTGGAACTTTTGGAGATTGTGGATGCCATTAAGGCATTCCATCCAATTCTATATGGCACCAAGTTCACTGTTGTTTCTGACAATAAGGCACTCTCCATTTTCCAAAAGCAGGCTAACCTACCATACCGCCAAACTAGATAGAGCATGTTACTTCAATCTTATAATGTCGATATTATACACAGACCTGGTAAAAACAATGTCCTTGCAGATGCTTTATCAAGGATCTATGAAGACACCCCAGCTGATAAAGACCAAATACTTGAAGACTCTACACAGAAGGAACCTATAAAGACTCTCTCCTCCGCCATGAACTGTGTATCAAGACACTACCTCAACATCGCCCTTGCCAGAGAACTTCTTCAGCCCTAACTCTTCAAGGACCCTCTCGTATTCTTACTCCTGAACACTACTCTATTAGGAACTCACATCATGGCACCAGGTTAAAACCCTCTAGCTTCCAAGAAACGAGTCACTACTCAGATTCTGTTGAACAAGCCCTGGACAAAACACCATATACCCGCGAGCTTGCAACCAATTCCATTCTCAGTTATTAAATTTTCGAGACCTCCTCCTATCTCAGCAAGCCCTAGGAATCATCCCCAGCCACAGTACTTATTGAGCAAGGTAAAGCTCTACTGTCTGGTCTTGCAGAGAGAATTAACAATCGTCTAGGAGATATAGACCAACCACTGCCTCCAGATGCTATCACCAACTGCCTTAAACGAATCCATGATTCTATCACCCAACTGGAATCCTTGCAGTGACTACCTCCGGAAATATCGCCCCCAGCAGCACCCCTACTGAACTGGATCCTCAGCCCACACCAGTCCCTCCTCGACCCCCAATCAATGAACAGGACCGATTTCTTGAATCTAATTGATACAGAGCCATGCACTGGACTGCCTGTGTCTGTGACGAAAGTCAAACCTACATAAATAGAAGGAATACAGGATACTTTCCAACTGGATCTCGCGATCTCCCAGTGCACTTGCCTCTCTGCTCTTTCTCCAACTTTGTCTCCTCTCATCATCCCAAGTGCAGAGCAGAACAAAGATGGGCTGTTCCTCCTCCCCTCCACGATGAGGATGGCTACCCATTCTTTCATACAGTTATTCATAAGGGAAAAGAAAGAGAAATAATGGATATAAATCAAGGATTGGACCTACCTACCCCAAAATCACGTGTTGATTATGAGGACTGCTTCTTTGATCAGCCCTCTTTACGGCTTAACCTTCGCACTTTTCAGATTACCAAATACATGAAAGGAAAGTGGTACACCAGCATTCAGAATGCTACCCAGAATGACCCACTCCTTGAGCTAGTCACTAAGGGTATCGACCACCCAGACTGGCTCTTATATGATTGAATTCTCATCAGAAAGGGGAAGGAGGACAGTAGACACTGTCCTTATGTCCCCTATGAAGCAAGCTATCAAGGTGCTAATATCAGAAGCGAAATTGTGTGCATTACCCATGAACAAATGGCACATATGGGTTGGCAGAAATGTTTTGAATATGCATCCAGACACTTCTACTGGCTCTCCATGTGGAACGTTTTTAAAGACTATGTCCACAGATGCCACCTATGCCAGCTCAACAAGTAACCTACCACAGTCCTTAAAGGATGAGTCACTCTCCTCCCTGTCCCCAGGCAGCCATTCTCGTCCCTTGCAATTGACTTTGCAGGTCCCTTTCCTAGTGATTCCAAGCATGAATTCGTCATGGTAGTCTTAGATCGATTCAGTATTCTTAGCTACCTCATAACAGTCTCCCAGAACATTACAGCGGTCGAAACAGCCCACACCCTCATTGAGCGAGTCTTCTCCTTTCATGGTGTCCCACCTCCCTAGTATTTGACAAACTCGGTAAATTGACCTCACGCTTTTGAACACAGCCCATTGTGAATCTCAAAGTTGATCTCAATATGGCGACATCTTACCAACATCAGACCAATGGACAGACTGAGCACAGAATCAGAACTGTTCGCCAATGCCTTAGGAACTATATTTACCCTAAAGGAACAAAGTGGGTTCGCCAGCTACCTCATGTCTGAACTGTAATCAATGCAGCCCCCCGCGATAGCACAGAACTCTCCCCCTGCGATATCACCTTGGGCAGACTACCAAACCTCTTCCCTAGCATCAGAGTTCTCCCCACTTCACTACCAGCAGCAGATGAGATTTCCTCAAAGATCTTGAAGAACCGGAAACCAACCAGAGATGCACCTAAGAATGTTAGTGTACGCTAAACCACCTCCAGCGAAAACAGAAGAAAGGATGGACCCCCAATTATCCCTAATGAAACCGAAGTTATCCTCACGTCAGCACCCTATGTCCATAAGGTTGGACAAAATCACAAGTTAATTGGACCATGGTTAGGACCCTTCTCAGTAAGTGAAGGACCTGCTAGACATAACAACTACAAAATTATACTCTATCAAGTGATGGCAGGAATCCACGCATGGATCCATCCAAGCCATCTACGCATTTACCTAAGACCCAGCCCCTTTGCCTTCACAGGAACACCTGAACCCATATCCAAAGAGCCCATGACCATCGATGCCAGTGGACAAGAGCAATGGGAAATTGAAAAGATACACAAAGATCGAATCTATCGCAGAAAGAGACAGTTCTTGATCTATTGGAATGGCTATGATGAAATATAAGCAACATGGGAACCCCTCTACAACCTCGAAGGCGCCAGCACCCTCATCAGATCCTACTAGATCGATACCTAAAATGAATCTATACCTTTCAAACTCCCTTGGTCCCATGGCGAGACTTTCTCTGCCTGGATACTTCAGAAACCAGACTATAGCCCCCTCTCCCCTGAGCTTGACTGTGACGGATTTTGGAAACCTCTCCAAGACTCAGACTACTCAGAATCTGATACCGGCACAATATCTTCTCCACCTTAGATGAATCTGAGATGGAAGGCTAACTGCCTCATGGTATTGTCTTAGCTAATATGGAGCTAATCAAGGTATTTGGTCCTAACACCTGTGATCGATATATGTTTACTGATAACTTTATATACTTTGAAATTGTGTGGAATGCTCCATAGGCGGGTTGGTCATTAAACCCTTTAGGATATTCCTTATTATCTTTTTTGTTTTTATTTCATTTAAGGGGAAGGTAACGGAATCCTGCTATCTTTCTACTATTACTACTGACTTGATATTGATTATTATCTATTTGGGTTTAGACCTGATAAGCGCACCTATTGGTTGTCCCTTCCTACATGGTTATAACTTCCTAACTGGTTATTCTTTCCTTGTTTCGATTATCACTACCCCTGCTTGCTTCATGTCATCTAGGTATCGTTACCCTCCTGCTATACCTACTCAATTTGTATAAGTATTACCAATCTCTTGTTCCTTCCTATTTGGATTCCATTACTTGTTTTGTTCGCTCCATCCTGTTGCTTTTAACCCTCTGTTTTGAGAATATGGTTACCTAGTTATGCAGCCTCTGTTAGCATGTTGTTGGACAGGATGTTTGCACTTTTGTTTAGTTTTCCTAGCTACAATCTTTTGTAATAAGAGCCTGCAATTCCATAAGGATTCAGACTCTCAAGCCTCACTGGCTATTATCTTTAATACTACAAGTTGAATTGTCACTCTATTAGTTCCATACCTTTTACCTTGTCTATTGAAGACCTATCCATCAATGTTTCTCCCCCTATGCTAATAGTATCTTCAGAGTCCCTTTGGGATTCTCGAGATACTTGGGAGTAGGTTACATGAATGGATGAAAAAACATGAAGCCCAAAATCCAGGTGCCTAATTATAGGCGCATGGGATGCAAATAATACACCAACAAGGGAAAGAGGCATTGGAAGAACTAAAGGAGAATTTTAGCAAATATTATAACTGTAAGGCTGATAGGGGTAGCCAATTCTGAGGATACGTGAATCGAGCTAGCCCTAAATCTAAATTGCGTAGATGGAGAATTTCTAAAGGAAGGCTCTTTTGACAGTGTTGCAAAGATTTTTTAAGTAAAACGTATGATATGCATAAGATCTCTTCTCCGTTGCTTGATGATGGCAGGAGCTTAGGAGGTACTTCGATATTTATATTCCTCGTCTGAGTGTTCGCGGACTACAACCGCTTTTACCTATACACTGGTTTCTTCTCCCCAACCTTCGTCGCTTAATCTGAGAGCGAACCCGCTTTGACCCTGAAACTTTCTCTTTCCCCTCACAGCTAATAGTATGATCGGAGGTCCTGACTTCTCTGATAGTGTGGACCAACTTAGTCTGAGTAGTCATCCTACTTTCGGCTGGTAAGATATGGCCGCCCCGTTTGAAATGTACCAATAACTTCTTGGAACTCCAAGTAGCCAGCTTGGTTGTTGGCCAAGTCTGCTTCATGCCGTTTATCCAGCGCTACAGCTCGCTTTCAGGATGACTAGTGTTCACGATCGGGCCAATACCTTCTTGGCATGACTACCTCTCTTTATCAACTTGTTGAGACAGGTTCATGGACCTTATAGGCATAATGGGGGCATCAGCGGACTCTCGGTGTGTGTCGGAGTAGCCTACTTCAATTGTGCATTCATACACATCTAGTGTAATGGAATCCTACTATGTGTTTAGTATTAATACTTACTTGATGTTGGTTATTACTTTTTGGATTGATACCTGATTAGCGCTACTATTTGGTTTTCCCTTCCTACATAGTTATGACATCCTAACTGGTTATTCTTTCCTTCTTTCGCTGATCATTACCCCCTCCTTGGTCCTACCCATTTGGGTATCGCTATCCTCCTGCTATACCTACTAGATTTGTATAGTAGAAGCGATCTTTTGTTCCTTCCTGTTTGGATTACATTACGTGTTTTGTTAGCTCCATCCTGTCTCTTTTAACCCTCTGTTGTAGGAATATCTTTGTCTTATTATGCTGCCTCTGTTAGCATGTTGTTGGACAGGATGTTTGCGCTTTTGAATAGTTTTCCTAGCTACAATCTTTTGTATTTAAAGAGCCTGCAATCCCTTAAGGATTCGGACTCTCAAGACTCACAGGACTATCATCTTTAATACTACAAGTTGAATGTTCACTCTATTAGTTCCATACCTTTCTCCTTGTCTATGGAAGACCTATCCATCGACGCTTCTCACCCTATCCTAATAGTATCTTGAGAGTCCCTTTGGGATTCTCGAGATACTTGGGAGTAGTTTACATTTTTTGACCTAGACTCAAGTATACCTTTGATCTTCGGCAGAGGACTGATCACCTTTCGCATACCTTGACCCTGCAGTACTAGCACACCTCCCTGTTTCCAAGAAGGCCTTGAGCGGACTCCTGGCGATACCAGCTCACCCTAGCTAGCAACCATTTCACTTCCAAGAGATACCAGAAGACACTTCACCAGAGGATTGGTAGCATCCTGCTCAGGAACCCATAGTCAACCGCCAGTAACCTCATCTGCTCCACCATCTGAGGACTCAAAACTATCTTTAGTAGATAGCAGCAGCAGCGAAGAAGAGGACCAAGACCACGCCCAAGTGTAAGCTCCAGACCAAGACCAAGACCAAATCCAAGTCCAAGAACAAGTCTAAGAACAGCTCCACCAAGATGTCCAATCCAAGAAAGAATCAAGCTCAGAATCAGAATCAGATTCCTGTCGAGAGGATACTCCAGGACCAGCACCCAAAGCTTAGCCACCTACACCACCTAATATACTAAGAGAACCCTGAGAACTAAACCCTCCACTAGACGATTTACCTAGTCCACCAAGTCTACCTAGCGATCCAAGCCGTGCACCTATCACCATGTCAGTCCCCCCAGAGGGAAACAATTGTCCTAAATGGCCTGCACCATTTACATTCATAGGAGAAGGAAAAGATCGAGACCCATTGAGAATCAACTCATGGTTTAACACAGTTCATCGATATATCGCCAGCTTTGGCATAATAGACGATGCCCCTGAAGCCCTACAATACTATAGAGCCTATTGCAGAGAGAAAGCCCTCGATAAATTCACCCAATTTGAAGCTTCCCAAGGACACCACACAGTTGCTAGACTCTAACAGAAATTCGAGTCCAACTTCCTTCCTTCCACATCTACAGATACCATCTATGAAGAGTGGCTACAAGTCAAGCAAACTACCGGTGGAAAAACAGTACAGATTACCGACACTGTAATCAGAGTTGAAACCTGGAGAGAGAGTCTCCCCACAGGAACAATTTCGGACTATTCAGAGAGGCAGAGACTCCTAGATGCCATGGATATCAAACTCAAGTGAGAAGTGAAGCCACACATCACTTCAGATACCTACTTTGACCAGGTAGTGGAGATAGCAGAAAAGCGAGATGCAATTGCCCACTCTACAGGATTCTATGGAATTCGTCAAGGAAATACAACCTCTAATGCCTTTTCCCAACTAGCACCCAAGCCCGCCTAGAATAACACCCAGTGAAATCAACCAAGATTCTCAAACAATACCTCTCACCATCCTATAGTATCCCTGGCCGAGAAGGATCGGCGCAGAAGAGACAATGACTTTTACTATTGTGGAAAATATGGACACTATTCTGAAAACTGCTAGGAGAAGATTAAGCTTAGCAGCATCCAGCAGCGAGGTATTGGAGGCCCTGACAGAACCAGGAGACCCGAGAATGTCAGGAGAACATACCATACGCAGGAAGACAATCCCAATGTAAACGAATCTGTTACGATCCTATGCGGTAAGCAGACTTGAAACAGGTAACTACTTCTCTTTGGGTTGGAGGAAGATGACCGGGCCGTTGTTATAGTCCGGTATGGGGCGTGGCTCTAATCTCAGCCATCATGGTAGGAGTACTATTGCAACGAGTAGTATTAGGTGGGTTTCCACTATTTCTCATATGCCGATGCCTACGTTTTATGGATAGCCGAACCGTATGGTTCCTATCTGTTAGGCACATAACTCCCACAAGGGCCCGGAGGAGCAGTTTTAGAGCTCTGGGCTAGAAACCCCTCAGACTAATACCCTCCTCCGGCCCCGACGTTGGCCCCGGACGACAGCACTGGCGCCTGGTGCAGTTGCTCACAATCATAGAAAGAAGAAATATTGGAGCACCTCTCTTAACGCCGTATACGTCGTCGCCGTCTGTCCGACCGGACCCTGTCCGGAGGGTATATAAGAGGGAAACTCTGGCTACGCCTGGGAAAATGAACCAAGCGATTTCGTTAAGAACTCGCAGAGTTACACCCCGTTGAAGTCAAGAGACCAAAACAACGTCCGGAAGCCTAGGAGGGAGTGATATTCGGCCTATTCCGCAGAGAATAGTACCGAACCCCAAATGAATGCCTATCATAGGCAAGCAA